>OLMO02000278.1:5473971-5492139 GCA_900291935.2 Cassiopea xamachana | reverse complement strand
TATATATATATATATATATATATATATATATATATATATATATATATATATATAGTCTTCCTATGGGTGTATCCTGTAACTGGCCTAACAGCAACACAGCGAACATAACTATAAGCAAGGGTGAAAAACTAGCAACACAACAGCAAAAAGAACTACCCCAATAAACATAAAAATAGATAGTCTAACATTACAAATCACGTCAAACATTTTCAACCTTATTTTTGTATACAAAGAGCCAAAGTTACCATGGATTGGGGGAGGGGGTGAGTTTCTTGCACACCCTAGTATGTTGAATTGAACGGTAGATTCTAGGAATGAGATGCATGGAAAAATCAATCAATTCCCCCCAACTGTGCAGGGATAAATGATAGATACGTTTTTTATTTTATGAGAGAATTTTTTCAACCCAGTACTGAAACGTTCTTTACATTTTCACTATTCCAGTATCAAAACTTTCTTAAGACTTTCTTAGCAAAAATTTTGAGTTCCAATGTTTAGCTCATGCACATCAGTGGAAAATGATTAAGTGTACACCTGAAATGATGATCAGTCTTAGTAAATGGTAGAAGGACAGCCATCATAACGTACATGATATTTTATACACAAATAAATCAAATGTTACATCGATATTCACTAATAAGCTTTCTTAGGTCTCAAAAATCCAGTAATAAACTTTCTTAATAGTCGAGTACAACTATCGTATGAGCTACTTTCTTATAAATAAAAAAACGTGTACTCAACTGAGCTTTTCCACTCAGCGGAAGCAGAGTTCGTGCAAGATTGCAAATATTTGACATATCTTTCGTTGCCAACAGGCACAACAGCTAAGAAGTTCAATGCTAATGCCTGTATCGTGACTCACGCAATAGATGTCATAGGACTTCTTGATAAGTTGGTTGCAGAAAGTAGTTGAACAATGTATGCATCACAACTGGCGCTAGTGTTTAAAGTATTAGACTTAGTTGTGTAAAATGGAATGAAGGTTGATCCTAGTTATACTGAAGTTAGCAGTAGTGGTGAACCATAATTATAACGTTACGGTTTGCAGATCCATAAAGATCTAGGTCCTTAAGCTTCAAGGCATCAAGATCTAGTGGACTGCATAGAGTGTAACCAGCAGCATTTACTGAGCATGCTGTCCAGATGCTCTAGTTTTCTACCAGCTTCACTCGCGACGACCTCATGTGGTTAAGGATGGGGTAGTGGTGTAGAGATAAATCATTGAACTGTATATAAAAAGTATATAGTTTTATATATAGTTCAATGAGCTAAATTTATAACTAGGGGGCTCAAGTACGAAACGAGGCCATATAACTATAGAGCATTGCATTCCAAATCGAGGCCATGTAGCAATAGAAATCTTTCAAACAAAGAGGAAAACTTCAAGTTTGAAAGCGTTGCTCAATGCAGAGTAAAGAAACAGGCAAAACCACACTCGACAACCTTCCTTATTTTGTATAGCCATAGCCATTTTAAAGTAAGTACTGCTGGGATACACTCTATGAAAGGGTATTTGTTAGTTCAGAAGTGAAGAAAAATTTTGAGTATGTGGATTAGTTTCTGGCGTAATATAGTATTTGAACCACGGTTGAATCATTCAAAAGCAATTTTTCTCAGTTCTAATATAATGCTTTGGCAAAAAGGTTAATTTTCTGGGCACGAAATATATTTGCTGCGGGGCCAATATCGAGAACTAGGGGATCCCCGAGTTTCTACGTAAGACAAGGCCCAGTGTAGAACCAGAATAATGCTGCACTTTTGAGGAAATTGCATATACCATAAATCCCCACGTATAAGAACCTCAATTTTTGGCTCATTTAGGTTATTATGTAAAAGGTGTTCGGAGTACCTCTAAGGTGTAAAGGTTCTTATTTGAAGGTTCACTACAAAACCATTCAGCCATTTAATTTGTACTTGGCAGCATTGCTAACCTCCAATTCTATGGATAGAAGCTTGAAAAAATTACTTTTGAATTTCATGTTCAACAACCAACTGGGTTATAAGTGTTTTTCAATAGCTTTCAATTCGCATTGGCAAGTTGAATTTCTTAAGCAATGCTTAATGCTGATATATAGGGTTCTGTACTAATTGAAATGTACCCAGGGGCGTAAATTTCGGGGGGTGTGGGAGTGTGACACTCCGCAACAGAAAAAAATAGAGCAATTCGCAGGGCAATTGCATCCCTTTGCAGGGCAATTATGATATTAAAGAGTTGTGTAAGTTATAAACTCCAATACACATTCCGACTTGGACTATCTTTCCATCTGCATATTACACGTTTTTTTATAAGAAACCTGGCTCAAGGCAAGTTTCTTAACACTTTCTTAATTTAGCGAATTAAATTGCTGTGAAAGGGTTGACAAACTATAAATATAGCATGCTATTTGTCCTGTAACAAACAGAATGCTTCAGTGCGAGTTAAATTCTAACGTAATATCATACTCCGTTTTGGTACAGCTTTGCGTTGAAGCAGGTAACGATTTCAATGTTCTATTTGTTTAAAGTTTCTTAGTTCTTTCCTTGAGTTTTTTGAAAGTTTCGTAAATTTTGGGCTGTCTAGTACTAGGTTGCTTTTAAACTGGTTTCTCGTAGAAAAACGTGTAGCGTGATATCTTGTTTCTAGCATTGGACTACAGGCATACGACGGCAAAATGATGGGTCAGCGGAGCTTACTCGCATTTTGTTTCCAGGGTAAGGGATCAGTTTTCCTTCAGAGGACGATAATAAATGATGACAGCAACGTTCTCCCATATTCCAAAAGGATGTTTTCCGACGTTGTAGAGGGAGTGGTCCCGAAAAGTTTTCTGGGGTCAAGCCCCCAGACCCCCATCTTCCTCCCGCTTCATTTCGACAGTAGCTATAGGCATTTACTGTGTCATCCAAGTATGTACCTACTTGCCATACCTCCATTTCAAAAACACTGGAAGCTGTTGTTTTTGTTATCTTAATGTACAACCAAGCCAGTATCTGCATCTCTGACAGAAGAGACATTCTATGTGGAATAATACATCTTGGTGTCAATCGGATGAAGGATTTTTCATCATTCGTACACATGACGTTGCATCTCATATTTATTACCACTGCAATGGTGTTCTTTTAGCATCTGCTATCATATTATGGACGAATTTTTTGCAGGGCAAAATCCACTTCTGTAGGGCAAAAACCTCTGACATCCCCCCCCCCGATAAAAGTTATGCCCCAGAATGTACCTTTAAGAGTCTGAAAATCTTAACATTAAAAGTCATCCTTTTTATTTACGATAAGAACCTGTTTTTTAATAGACTGAAAAAAGTTCTTAGTTACTTGGTGCATAAATCAGGAAAAACAATCTGTGAGTTCTTGTTTTTACAGGCTCTTATGTGCGGGGATTTACTGTACTCTGCATTTACATTCTTTTTTTATAAGAAAAATTTTGTAAGAACACGAGACTGATATTTGACGGAAAATTACTGATGCTTTTACTTTATGAGGCCCGCAGATCTTGAAGCATTGGGTGCTGTGAGCCCCTTTGATCGTTGGGCAATTTGCCCTCCCTCACGTGTCCCCCTCTCGGCGGCTTTGAATGTTGGATATGATGAAAGTGTCTTACATGAATATTTCTTTCATATGGAAAAGTCTATTTGTGTAGGTTGTGAATTATTAATTATTTTGCTTGTTTAGTTTTAATTAAAAAGTTTTAATTACTTTGATAAGGGCTATTTGCTATTTGACCTTTTGTTTGTGTCATGAAAACTTTCTGAATAGCGAAGAATTGCCGATAATTTACATGGAAGAGTTATATTTAAAGACATTAGGTTAGGAACCCTCTGTCGTTTTCTAATGATGTTCCCCTTGTAGCACGAACCTAATGGTTGAAGATTTTGAAGATTTACTTTCTACGTGTTCAGGCCTTTAGAGATGAAGATGTACTTAATTAAGGAAAATGGCCTAACGTCCATCGCCGCTGTACCGTATTAGCGTTAGCGGAATTGTAGTTAGCAACAGCGGCCTCTAATTTTGTGAACGAATCGTTATTTGATTAGTTTTATTCATATTGTTGGTGATTTTTGTTGCAAATCAAGAGTTTGATGCATTTTGTATGCTACACTTCGTATTTCTGTCAGTGGTAGAAATAGAGAGTAAACTGTCTGAAACGAGAATGTAAATTATAGAATTGCACAAAGGCTATATTCAATATTGCTATGGCACAAATGTTTGACTTTTGCAGATGTAGTATTCACACAACGTCTTGTGGTAATTTTATGAAGTAATTTGTATTGGCCCAGCTCCATCGAATGTAGGGGATTACTATTGTGGCTAATCGTAGACCACAGGCCTTCATAGAATATGAATTAGAACGTCGTAGCGAGAAAGGCGCACGACGCGTACGGATTACGCTTTGGTTTTTACCAACGCATATAGTGTTCCTAGGGATTAATTAACAATTAGGGAGCCTCCTTCAAATTCTGTATGCGCTCTTTTTTTATAAGAATACCTAAATTTTTTCCAAGCCTCAATATTCTTAACTTTTTCTAATTCTGAGCCTAGAATTATTCTTAAATTATTCTTAAATATCAACGGTGTAACTTCGCCTAGAATTTTAAGGAATATTTTCCAATCTTTGTTGATATTTTATTACATCATAAAGCTAAGCAAAGGTTTATGTTTTGTATCGATAATGCAAAAGTACATCTGAAAGCAGTATTATAACTGTGATGCAAGAAATTTTTATGTCTTGATGAAGCTTGAGCCCAGATTCCAGAAAACTACGCGACCCTGAAAGTTTGGCAAAGATGAGGAAAATTGGGAAGGAAGATTTATACCCTAAAAACTAAGGAAAAACGTTAACAATCATTGTGTTGATAAAGAAGGGATCAAGGTATTCATTTCAATATGACAGAAAGAAAGGTAGAATAGATCTTTTTCTTGCATATTTTCTGAGTACACGTTTTTTTTTATAAGAAAAGGGTTTATAAGAAAATGAAGCTCAAATCGTCAAAATCTTAAGAAAATCTTACGAAAATCACGAGGCTCAATTTCCAAAGTTAAGTGGTTTTATAGACCAAAAATCTGTATTTCGTCTTTATTGCATTGAAAATGTTAAAGATGGAATTCAAATTCAAGTATACAATATTATTAACGAAAGTGTATATCATTCTAGCCTGTTTATTTCAGTAAAAGTTAAGAAAAATTTAAGAAAATCTCAGGCTCAATTTCGGGACAATTGAGGCTCAGGCAAAATATTGATTTTCTTATAAAAAAAACGTGTAAGACATTCAGTATCTCAATGACAATTTAGGAAATAGTCCCAGTCTCCATTTCATGCTGCCCTCAACAAAGGCTGCAATACGTTACCATCCTCAAATCTATATATGACGTCATTGAAATATAGTTGAGAGGCATTTTCCAGCAAAGAGGTAGGCCGGTACTACTAGTGCAATATAACAGTTTTTTTGCATAGAATCTTACATCCATTGGAATGGGCCTCAAGTTCATTATTCTCAGAGCATTGGAGAATTATTGCAAAGGAAAATGAATTTGAATCAGTTGTCATGAAAAGACTTAAAAGAGACACACACTCCCTCCCAAAAATATCCGCACACACCCCCCAAAATATCCGCATGTCTAAAAATTGCAGTGGCTCTTCTTCCATTTTAATCAAGATATAAGTAGAGTTGTTGCTCTACGTGTTTTAATTCTTTCAGCGTAAAGACTCATCACTAAATAGAATTGTAGGTTTTGTCTTTGGTCTCCTTCACAACGGTAGTTTACTCAAAGTGAGGACCGGATATAATTGGGAAGCTTTTTGAAACAAAATTTGAGGTCGCAGGAAGGTTTGAAAGTTTTCTGAACTCTGTTTGAGCCTCGCATTATTCTTAAATTATTCTTAAATGTTAGTGATTTTGAGCCTCAATATTTTTATAAACTTTGTCCTTATAAAATAAGAGTATAATGTCTCTACAGGTTCTTGCAAATACACAGTTTTGTGATCTTTAACTGTAGCTACCACTCTGTAAGGGCCCCCCCCGTTTGTGTTATCTTTGACTCAAAATGAATAGAACAGGATTCCTAATTCTTAATTTTTCCTCCTCCACTGGCTTCTCCTGATTAATAAGGGTCGCTGGTACGAATCGTTCGCTTCCACACCATTAGGCGTCTAGAATTTTATGAATTTTACATATTTCAACAACAGTAGCTGTGCGATTCTTTTTCTCTGCAAATTATTTGTCTTTGACTTTGTATCAGCAGCAACTGCTATTGCTTGCATTGTGGAATCGTACAATACTTTGCACAGTTTTGCAATGGTAGTGACCTTAGTTTTGCGTGGTGTTGCACAAGTAACGGGCATGATTTTTGTATAGTTTTTACGTAGGTAAAGAGTTGCATATATGTTCACAGAGGTGGTTATTATAATTTTTGTGTGGGTTAAGGGCCGTGCTCTTGCATATTTTACCGTAGGCATAAGCCCCGATTTGGCATAGTTTTCTACGTAGTCAGTTGCTGGGATTTTGCAAACTCTTGCGTGGGTAAAGGGCCGTGATCGTGTATTGTTTTGTGTGGTGTTGCATAGTTCTTTGCGTAGGTGAGGACCATGACTTTGCATCGTTTTGCTGTTCTGCATTGTTTTGAGATGGTTGTCTATACATATCTTTTTGCCCATGTATTCGCCATAGTCTTTCATAGCTTTTGCAAGGACATTTTGTCATATCTCTAGCGTATAGATATAAACGTTCAGCATTGATGCCAGTTGTGTTTACAATCGATCGTGTTGGTACGTAATAAGGCAATGCCTCTCTTTTGAGAGATTATTCAAAATATGTATTAAATTGTCATGGAAATGTTATACTAATCAAATAGAAGTGAATTGAATTGAGCCAATTTTTAATCCAATAATCCTTGATGGTTTTGTCAGATTTGTGGTTCCAATGCCATTGTTTGTAAGGAGGTTGTGTTGCGTATGAGGAAGTCTTCTTCCTGGAAAGAGTGCTTTTCGTGTACTCTTTTGTGCTTTTTATTTTATTGGGGGGGGGGGTCATTTTTCACTTTTTCAAATTTTTCACCCCTCATAGCATTTTGACCTCTCCATTTTAGCAAAATGTGGCTACCATCACTATCAGCAAATATTTTGCTATCAATTTCACCCCATTATTCATGAATCAACTCTCCATCAAGCACTTCACAACCCTTGTCAGGTGGAACACTGTCTAACACTCCATCCACTTCGCCTAAACACCATCTAGTGGGATCACTAACTCTGCTACTTTCTTCAGGGTTGTTGCGATTTCTCTGGTAGGTCATTTTATTACCACCCCTCCACTTTGAAAATATACAAAAATATCCACCCCCCTACTAATTCGAACCCTCCAACAATTGAGCACAAAAGAGTATTTGAATTTAATTTATATGACGGCTGATCAGTGCCAATGTAGTAACTCGTAACATTGCCGAATACATTTTGTAGAAATATTATGGCTCAGAATCGCTGAAATTTCAAAGTACACGTTTTTTTAATAAGAAAGTGGTTTATAAGAAAGTAGTACTCAGCTGCTCAAAAATTTATGAAAGTTCAGTACTGGATTTTTATTGTTTATGTATTTAAAGTTCGATTTATCAGTGTACAAAATGTCATGTATGTGATGTTGGCTACCCTCTAACAGCTTAACTTCTGTGATTTACTAAGATCTGTCATCGTTTCAAGTGTACACGGAGCTTTTTCACTTTCCAGTAATCTGCGTGCGCAAAACACTGAAACTCAAAACTTTTGCTAAGAAAGTCTTAAGAAAGTTTCGATACTGGAATCGTGAAAAAGTCAAGAACTTTTCAGTACTAGGCCAAAAAACTGGCTTATATAGATGACGTGTAATTCACGAATAATGCAAGACTTCATCAAAACTTAGAATTTTCGTATGTTCGAATCATCATAATGCTGTTAAATTAAATTTTGCACTATCGATACAATATTTATTATTCTATTCCATAATGAAGTAAGACCTCAAAAAAATTTGAATATTTCTCTTTCATTTTCAGACAAATTTACACATTTTCAGACAGTTCTTCGTTTATAAGAGTATCTAATTTGTCGTTGAGCCTCAATACCTTAAATCCTTGAATTGGCCCCCTGGAAAAAGCCCCCTCTTGATTAAGCCCCACCCTAGAGCTAGAAATTGTTAATAAGCTCCCCCCCCATCGAAAAAGCGCCCACACAAGCATGTGACTAGTTGTTTGAGACTTAAGTAGTGCTTTATAGAGCTAGGAAAGAAAAAGCAGCCATTAATCAAATCGTATGTCCTTTAGAAAACACCCAATTGCTTGTATTTGTAACTTCAAAAAAGTAACTTATTGGTAGAGTAATATCAAATGGTAACTGACCAATTACAAGAAAAATGTTGTAAGCCCACGTCTCTAATAAGCCCCATTCAAAAATCCAAAAAATGAATAAGCCCATTTGGGGTAGGAATACAGTATCCTTTATTTGTTATGGTTGAGAGCTTTAGAGTATTTTTCAATTATTCTTAAGTACTGAAGGTGTAACTTTGTCTGAAAATGAAACAAATATATGTAAATCTGTATTGATTTAATCTAGAAACAGTATTATGGTTCGAATATACAAAATTTTGAATCTTGATGAAGCTTGAGCTTTGCATTATTCTTAAAGTATTCTTAGATTTCAACGATTTAATTTGATTTGATAATTTTCAAAATTCCATTACATTACAATCAACGCAATAATTAGTACTACACAAACTACAAAACATAATACTACAAAAATATAATATTCAATGTTGTCTAATGTACATGGTAATGGAATTTCGTAAAGGAGGACTTTCCCAATAGTCCGAGAACTAACAAGAGGAGAGCCCTCCTCAGTTATTAGTAACAATTTGCTCAAAAGCAGTGCTCTTACTTTCCTACTACATATTTCCCAAAATTATAAAGAACTTAGAATGTGTTTTTTTTCAGATGCTTTTTAAACGATTATGTAGAAGGTGAACTTCTCAACTCTTCCGGAAGATCGTTCCACGTTTTTACTGATAGCCTTCTGATAACAATTCTAAGCCTTGGTAGCCTTATTCTTGTAAAATAGTGTGTATTGGAGGAAGTAAGGGTGTACGATGGTAACCAGATCTTCTTTGTGAATCTCCACTTCCTATTCTTAGTGTCCTTTGTTTCATCAGGAAAATTGAACTCCAGAGCTTGTATCATTGCTAGGTTATAATTAGCTCAGTAGCCTTTTAGCTATGCAATAAGAAAAGCAACTTTGCCATGAGTCTTTTCGTCATATTTTGTCTCCCTTTCACGAATAGATTACTATCAATCGTTATTTCAATCGAGTGCTGGATGTTCATTGTATTTCGTGCAAAGTACATGTTACTACACACTGTCAGAAACTCCAAAACGTTCTCAAATTCTTCAAATCATGTGATCACCTCGTTTGAAATATCCAGTACGTACAGTTACGCAACTCTCTTATCGAGAATAGTATCGCATAATCCCTCACTGCCATGACATTTACTTCGGATCGTTTGAGCCCTTAGTTGTGCAGTGACGCGCGAAGCTCTTTGATTTCATATCAGCGGAAATTTCCTTAGCTGCGGTAGCTGCGATTGTGAGCAACACTGATTAGAGCGATTTGCGCAGACAACACAAGTGTTTGTAAGTTTTATTGCTTCACTATTTATCGGTAATTTTTATCAACGTCTTATCGAGAACTTTAATGCTATCATATTATGCCTTCATTACGCTATCTAACGTTCAGTCACAACACCGTAGTTTGAGCGTTTCACTGTGTTATTCATTGAGATCGATGGAGATCTTGGCCACTCTCTTCTGTTGTCGTTCTTTTCCCTTATTTTATTCCCTCGTTCATGCCACTCGTTCTTTTGACTGGCTACGCAAGAAAATAAACTAGCTTAACCTATCATTGACCAAAGACTTTATTAGGTATTTAGAAGGATCTGATAATTAATTGCTTTTTGTGGCTGCTATGCTAAGTGTGTAATTTCGCACTTTTGGTGTGGGATGTTGTAAGTAGTCTAGAAGCTTCGATTTTATGCAGTTATAGATGATAGGCATGGAGCACTACCGCGGTGCCGATCGGCTAGCAAATTCAAAGACATGTCATAGCTGCTAGTGTATCATCTTTCTTTTCGGAGAACCTTGTTTGATCTTTTGGACTTGAATATAATTGCTGAAACAACTCGCGGGGTTTGCATAAGTGAACCAAACTTTTGTCATCGCATCCTGTCAAATTCACATTTGATAAATCGTACTCAGGGTGATGGTAAGCTTGCCAACATGCAAAAATTCTTGACTCACCTTAGTTATATTTCTAATTTGTCCCCACAGAAATGATTTTTCGGCTCGTCAAGCTTAGGACCTTCAGGTTAGTTCCTTTGGTTTATCATGTTGCAGCTTTTGTAATGCAACCAGATTCACTGGAAGATGTTGTTAGATATGCCTTGATACTCGTAGCTGCAAACTAGAGAATCTTGCATAACATGGACAGCATTTGTTGATTATGGGACTTAGAGTCGCGTCCTTATGGTCCATTAACCCTCTCATAGACATAACGACTGTATTGTCAGTTTGCATTGAGACCAAAGTGGTCTGTGCAGCCACAAATGGGTTGAAGTATATCATCTCATTTGACTATCGTTACGAATAATTATCCGATGATTACAGCCAACCATACTCTTGTCTCGCATTTCTCGATAGTCAGATGCATCAGAATTATTTTGTACGGAACTGTGGTAAAGCATTGCTGTGACATAGGGAAGATGGCGTGAAGGAATCCACTGTGCATTACGAGAAATATATACAGGAAGTATTTCATGGAGTTGGGCCCATTGAAATGTCGCTTTCAAGTGTCTGGCACCCTTGAAGCTCCATTCATATTTATTGATAATAATTACTCACACACCCAGCCCACCCCACCCACTCCTTACCCCCAAGATGTGGGTGAAAGTATCGGTAGAAGTAAACACTTCCCATTCATAGCTAGGTGTAGCTAAACATAGAGTTTCTCTTTGTTTTGATTCTTGTCATCCTCTATCACGTCTCGCTGCCTATTTTGTGTAGTCTTTTTTGACTCATTCCGATCGAATTGTTGTCCAAAGAGTGGACAGACAATATGGCATATTTTATGCAGCGGGAAACCAGCTTGATACTTGATTAAGGAGTTGATGTCTTTGAAGCATTTCATCGCATGATTAGACACCATGCAACTCTCTCGAGTGCATTTTTTAAACTTTCATCTCACGGCATTGTCTTTTAATTGATATCTAATTGCATTTATGCTCTCAGATTCATGTCCATTATCTGTATTTCCTCTGCAGCACTATCGTTCGACAGGCTATTACCAATAGGAGTTCTATAGGTAGTTTTCTCTATTCAGTTTCAGTTGTCTAGTTTCTTAATGCGCCGTGGGCAGATTCCTGTTTTATTATTCTGATTATTATCTTTTGATAAGTAAAGAGCCATCCACTAACCAGAAGACTAGTTCAAGATGACGATACATTTCGTGTATGACATGCATTGAAGTGCAAAACTAAGATCTAAGTGTTCTAGGGTTGCTTCCTCCTTGATGAAAAACAACACATCAGATTGAGGTGCCATATCACTCATTGAGATCAGCAAAATGTTTTGTATTTATATTGTGGATAGAGTTCATTTACAGTTGTGCATTTGCATTATTTTTATTGTAGCACTAGCAATAATTCCAAATAGAACAAAGCAAATTACTGATCTTGCTGTGTCGTATGGCATTTTACGTACCTCAGTCTGAGGTATGTTACCTTTCATCAGCGTATCAACAAGGCTTAGAGGACAACTTCATGAAAGAGTGTAGCTTCTTGTGACCACGCCCATACTTTATCAGATAATCAGTACTTACGTTAGCCGAGCTGTGTGCACAAAGTAAAGAGAAGTCGTAAGAGTATGGTCAAATTTTAGCTAGCGAGCCTATAAAACGATGCATTTTCTTACCATCCAGAAGTTTTGGCAGTTGATATATGTGATAGTTTTGCAGGGAGTAGCTTCCAGTTTCTAATAAATTCTTATGCTGCATCAGTCCTAGTAGAAAACAAGCAAGTAGGATTAGCCTTTTGCATTCAGAGGCACGGCCAAGAAATCAAATCCATCTGAACAATGATTGTCACTCGCTAATTGGTTAGATGGAGCTAATAATAACACTTATTGATCGTCATTTGCTCTACAGATTGAGCTTGTGGTTCAAGTAGCCATGTATTTGTCGTAATTATGTTGATGAAGTCTTCCAGAATTGCTTTCAACTCTGCTTATGCACGCTCTTCAGTTATTGTGAACAAGGCAGCACTCCCTCTAATGTTCGAACTCATTGTATCGCATTATTTCATGGTATATGATGGTATTACCTTAATTGCCTTAACTCATGGTGTATCCTATGGTATTACAGTTACAGTCTGAAATCATGCTATCCTATAGTATTACCCAGGACCGCCGAGAAGGTGGCAGGGGGGCCAATTGCCCCCAGGGCTTCAAGGTCCAAGCGGCCTCATAAAACCCAATGCTTCAAGGTCTGTAGGGTCTCATAAAGTAGACCAGCAGTAATTTTCCAAAGTTAATATCGAGAACCCCGAAAATTTTCTGCTCGCTTCTCTCTCAGCGGGCTTCATCTTCCTGTTTTTGCCCCGGGCCCTCTGAAATCTCCCGGCGGCCCTGGTATTACCTTTAATTTTTGAACTCATGGTATCCCATAGTGTTACTGTCGATACTTGAACTCATGGTATCCTACGGAGGTATCTCCGATTTTCCAACTCTTGCTGTGCTTTTGTATGTATTTAAAGCAAATAATCTGGACGATTCTCTTCCCTTTTCTGATAGAAACTCAAGTCTATTGATCTCTAAGAGATGGGACACCCCATATCTTGATTATTATTGACTTCGCCCAATGACAGATCATATTCAAGTTCAATATACTTCATTTCATTTCAAATTCTTTATTGGGGTAAAGTTTACAGTTTAAAGAAAACTAATTTACATACTGCCCTGTACTATCTAAAAAACTAGTTACAAGAAACTTCGAAATAAAAATATGTGCATATCATGGCCTTTCTCTTCCACTCTGTGCGGAGATGCCTTATTTTTCTATTTTTCTTTATGCCTGAAAGTATTCTTCGTTTGAAGTGAATGTTGATAAAGCAGTGAAAGTTGTCAAGTTTTACAGGAGACTTGAAATTTGCCGAGAGTATTCTGTTTATGCGTGGGAAGTCCTACCTTGGACGCTCAATGACTAGCAATCTCTCACCTTTTAGCAGTTAACAGCAGTTACTCATGTTGTTGCGAGGCAGCATCGCCATATATAGCCATATATAGCCTGAACTAGGTGATACGCACGTAGCAGCATTCTGTAAAGTGGGATATTTTATGCGAGCGGTCTGTACCTAGTGTAAACGTCAAAAGAGCATTAACACAGAAAAATCCATTAATCTGTCAAAGCCTGTCTTTAATTCGTAACATTTTGACGAAGTTAGTTCGGCGAGGTGACTTGCGTCCCTGCCATTGAACTCGAGAGTGTGTGTCCCTATTCTTCCGTTCTATAGTTACTTATATATATTCTTGTACTTTAGGTCCATGTTTGCATGCGGATGCTACTAACAATACAATACAGAATGACAGCTGTATCCTAAAATGTATAATGATAGGAAGTGGGGAAAGTGGGGATAACTTTCTAATTGACAAATAGTTCCTAGTTCCGCACAAACTTCCTAATTTCCTAGTGACTATCCGAAAATATGACTGAATTCAAGTGATTAAACGATGCTTAAAAACTGCTAACTAGTGCTGCAAAATAGCGTTATTAAAATTCTGTTTTTTGAGGTATGGAGCCGTTCAAATATTACGTCAAGGAAGGGGGTGGGGGGCTTTTTGATGTTGTGGCAAATTGTGACAATGGTGGGTGGGTTGCTTTCGGAGTGTGATATCACATTTTTTAATCAACCCAATATTTAGTATATTTGGCCTCAAAATAGCAAATCTTGCTCTTTGTTAGAACAACTTTGGCTTCACGACAAAAAATAATCTCGCAATCCTATTTTGATGCCATTTTGATGCCAAAAAAGACACAATAAACACATTATTACGAAAGCAGAAAAATATCCTATTGAAATTCATAATGTGACGTCACACAATGGGGGGGGGGTGGGTTGGCAGTCTTGAATTTGTGACTAATCGTGACAGACTAATTGTGACTAAGGTGGGTTTCAGTGCGAGTTAAATTCTAAAGCAATGTGATATTCACATTGTTGTGGTACAGCTTTACGTTGAACCAGGTAACGATTTCAATTTGCTATTTATCTCAAGTTTCTTAGGTCTTTCCTTGCAGTTTAAAACGTTTCTTAAATTTTAGGCTGTCTAGTACTAAGTTGCTTATAAAGTTGTTTCTTATAAAAAGAACGTGTATGGTTGGTTAGAGGATGCTTCCCACTAAATCCACCGCAAGTTGTTCTGTAATTGTTGCCTAGCAGCAGAGATCACGTTGGCCTGTAGTCTCCAAACGTTGGGATTTTGATGTGTTTCTGTTCTTGAGACAGAGTTTGTGCATGTCTAAATACTTGGATTTGAGTAGCGGATAGGGTACAGAGAGCAGAGTTTAGCTGATGACGGTCTGGTTTTACACGATTGTGGTAACGTAGACTGTTGAAATTGAATCCGCCTACACAGAGCCTAGGGATATATGTAAGAAATTGTTAAGAGAGAAGAGTTTCATACCAGAAGTTAATTTGTTTCACAGGTAGTAGAACTCATTTTCGACATTTTGTGATCTATTTCTTTCCGTGGGAACACTTTTCTCTTTATAAAAGTGTATTCAATGCAGAGTTTAGTTTATGATTTTAGCGGGCTTTCGGATTATTTTGTCTACTCTATCCCCTTGCACGTTTGTTCTCAATGTGGTACATTGCCATTCTTGAAGTTGAATGGGGCGGCCTTACACTATCCCATGTTGAACACAAACGTTCTCATTGGCCCATGACATTCTATTGTTTTTCGCCATGTTTGAATCGTTGAATTCGCATGCTTTCTGGTAATTTCGGAAGCCGTAAAAATATCGAGTATTGGCTAGGGCAGGCAAGAAGAGGCTCGTGTTGAATAACACAAGTGTTCTTATCTGGCTTCCTTTCCTCCACAAAACCCTCATTTGGTGGGAGGTACCATGGTAAATATCTTTGTGTTTCCTTTTCGTATGCATTTCTTTACATTGTTTGTTTGTTATTAAGTATATTTTCCTTTCATGCTTTGTTGACATCAGTTATTGATTATTCGATCGAGGTGGCTATTCGTCTCTCTTGATTGACGCTGGGAGAAGAACCGTGTTGGTTATTTTTCATCAACTGCATCTGAATTTTAATTTCTTGAGAATATGTAGTAGGTTGCTAAACTTTGTCGTGCCTGAGCGCTAGTGTTTGCTTATTCAGTGATTCAAAGCAACAGCTTAGGCGCTTAGTCAGTTGCATGATTTTGTGGTCGCTGGATGATCTTGTTTGCGTCTTTCAAATCTTTTCTTGTACAGCCAAATGGAACTAGAATGTTCCAACAGCTGATGTACATTTGTTATACATCATATGTGTTCGATGTGTTTAAGAAACATCGTGTTTATTGAAACTATATTTTACATTTCCATATAGGAAAGCTTGAATTATGTGTGCATATTGAGACTAAGTGACTACACTGGACCCGCTAAGATGTAGCCAAAAGTTTAAGAAACTCTAATACTATATACGTTTTTTAGAAGTTAGGAAATTTCAGTACTGGATCTTTGAAGTCTAAGAGAGTGCAGAAGTGTTTAATATGTCATTTATCTATGTAAAAAATGTTATGCATGTTATATTGGCTACCCCTTATATTTGAAGGCAACAATGACAATTAAACATTCTCTTTCTGAGTTGGTAGTGCGATATGTTGTAGCAGTTATGTTTTTGAAGTATCCAGTGCCGTAATACCTCTCTACTCATAGACATTCTTCAGCCTGCTAGATGGTGTTTTCTAAGGACTTAGTTTCCTTTCCGAATTTTTTGATGAAAAGCACGACATATTCCTTACTGAGTTTACAGGCTCAACGGTACCTATTTTGGGTTGGACGGTTGGAAAGGACTGCCCATTTTCAGAACTATGAGGTGGGTTGTGTTTGCTTCAAGGTAACACTTTGCAATAGGAGAGAAGCATGAGGTCCCCTTCCAGAGAGCCAAGGGAGCAGGATAATAAGTGTTTGGGTATCAGCCCCAGAAAAGTGCTGCTGGTCTTACTTTGCAAGCCCCCCTATAGGTTGATGCCTTGGGACTTTTGAAGGCCCTTAAACCTTTAAAAGCCCTGCCTCTTTTTGAACTTTATGCCCTCTCGGTGGCTCTGCCTATGGTAATATCAAATGTTCAGCTCTTTCTTAATAATAGAATATAAACTTGTAAAGAAAAGCGAACATAATACATAGAACAATTTGTTCAAAGGTAATAGATTATTGAAAACATTTGAGTCTATGAACTTTCTTAGGCTTAAGTCAAACTTCGAGCCTGTCATGTGCCGAACCTAATTGCAATAAGTTCGACTGTGCCACGATATACCAAATGGGTCGAACCAATTAACTTTTACAGCAGCTACACAAAAGTACTAGGAACTGGCGCGGCTTTTGTACTTAAAATAATAAGGAATAGTGTATGTATTAGGTTCGGCACACTGGATAGGTTGAGCCAATTGATTTGGGTCGACCCAAATGTTCTCATGTACTTAATCAGATCAAACATCGTGCCTCAGATGTGCTTAATTTATGTATCAGGTTCGGTACATCACAAGCTCGACGATTGATTTAGGCCCTTAGATTTCAAGAATCCCAATTGAACTTTCTCAACTTTTGGAGCAGTCGAGTACTACTTTCATATAGATCAGTTTCTTGTTTAAGGAAAACAGATAATAAACGTTATCATTTACGCAAAAAAACTATGGAGGAAGGATTTTTGTAGCGTATTTGCAGTTCCTTCCAGCAGGCGGAATTTAGTCATACTTATGACGTCATCCACGACATTAATTCTCTTGCCAAGTGTGTGTAAACAACATTCGTTTATCGAACCTAATGACAAATTCCCTCTAATTCGGATATAAATTAGGGGCATTTACCGATCAGTAGCTTCATTTAGTTAGTAAAAGCTTCAGTTAGTTAAAGCTATGGATTATAATCTTGTCTTGATAATAGTAATTATTTTACACAGATTACAACAATGTCAGATTGTCTGTTGCGCAGGGATTTGCAATTGCATTTCCTTTCTATGGAGCTATCATAAAACATGGAACAGACGGGGGTGGAAGGGATCAACAGGGTCATCAAGTAGTGGCGTGCCAGAAGACCTTGAGTGGGGGGGAGGGGGAGTGTAGCAACAAACATTTACCGTAAGGCTACTAAATGTCCAAGAATTACCGACCGCATACGATGGTCGATTACCAACAGGCAAAGACTGCAAAGCAAAGCTTTTACCAACTAGCTATAGAACTACCGGTGTTTTCGGCAAAAGTTGGGGATGTGACCCTCACCCCCCATAACCCTTACTTTGGCGTGTCCCCGTCACCAAGATATCTGAGGGGAAGTATTGGGCTAGTAAATCATATAATACTGTAAAGATGGTACCTTCTCTCTATTTGAGAGCATATTGGGACCCAGAAAGCTAATTTTGTTTCTTGTAATAAGCTAAATTATTTTTTAGTGAAATTTGAAGCCTATTCCACCGTGGTCTACATTTCCGTAATAGAAGATAACTTTGATAGAAATACGAAGTTCCGTAGCCTACTGTGCGCATTGTCAACAATCTTCTGCATGTTCAATTCTTTGGTTTGTGGTTTTTTTTTCTATGAAACTCTACAATGCTTATTGCCCAAGGAAAATCGTATACTTCTTAGCAACGTGACCTAAGCCTGTATACCAATATGTTGAGCCAGATTGATAGAAAGGGAGCAGGGGGCAATTTCCCCAGGTCCTCAAGGCTTAGGGGCTTTAGTAGTCCCAGGATTTCAAGGTACGGGGCCTCAATTTCCGGTGTTGTTACCCAGAACGTTTCATATCATTTCATTTCGTTCCATTCCTTATTCACGGTAGCCCCATCAGCTAATGCTGTTTTTCAGGGGACCGTGACAAAACCTTACAATTATATATATATATATATATATATATAT
>OLMO02000278.1:5456253-5473871 GCA_900291935.2 Cassiopea xamachana | reverse complement strand
AATTTTTCGAATTTTGTTAAGGTGGTAGTGTTTAGGTTCAGGTATTAATGAGATACTGACAGTGGCCACATGAAATGAATGAAAACAAATGAAAACATGCCGCCTGGAATCAAACCAGGGTCTCTTACATTCCGGGCATGCGTCGTAACTAGTAGACCACAGTGCCTTGTTTTCAAGTCCCCTGATATGTATATATTCAGGATTATCCTTCTGGTCTACAGTGCTCAATGTTCAAACTAAACAAAAGAACTGAACTAGTCTCTAAGTGCAGGTACGAGAACAAATACCTCTTGTCTAAACGATAGTAAGCACGTTCAACTGATCACTCTAGGGCTCGTTTGAGATCCATATATTGAATAACCACAGAGAGTAGTTGACAGTTGTCTGATGATCGCATCAAGAGTGAAACTCCGAGTAACAACTCAGGTCTTGTAGCTAATGAGTTAATTTCTATAGCTGCTTGATAAAGGCGAAAGCTGAAACTAACCAATAGGTACTAAAATCAGGGGCATGAAAACAAGCCACAGTGGTCTAGTGTTTATGATGCTTGCCATGAAAGCTAGAGATCTTAGTTCGTTCCCAGGCGGTGGCATGTTTTCATTACCTCTGATTTTTCTGATCATTTAAACATGCTTCAGTTTGCGCCTAGAAAGGAAAAATCCTAGTTAGTCGCTAGCTAATGAGCTAATGAGTTCATATATATATATATATATATATATATATATATATATATATATATATATATATATATATATATATATATATATATATATATATATATATATATATATAGATATATATATATATAGATATATATATATATATATTATAACATAACATATATATGTATATTTATATATATATATATATATAACATATGTGTATATATATATATATATATATAAATATATATATACATATACAATACATATATGTATGTATGTGTGTGTGTAGTATTTTTTATTGATGGTAAGTAATTAGGTAGTGATAGTAATATTATAGGTAGCAATAGTAGATAGTATTACACCTGTAGTCGTCATTAGCTATTGTATTACCTATAATCATTATCTGTAAAATTATATACTATTGCTACCAATAATTATAGGTAGGAATATTAGGTAGTATTTTAGCTAATAATTATAGATGATAGTTTACTTTATATAGACAGCGATAGACCTCTTTTTGAAAGCGAGGTATTGATTTCTTATCCTTATCAATTGAGCAGGGCTACCAATTCGATTTACGTGCATAGCAACGCTCTTTATGCTGGTGTTGATAAAATGTTCACCTGACTTTGTAATAATCTTGAATGCATATGGATTCATCGCAGTTGAATGCTCAGATATCCTTGGCGACTAATTTCAACGACGATTATTTTGATTTCTTTTGTATTTTTCAATTTTCCACGCAGGTGATACAGAATTTCGCCATTTAAGGCTAATCCTTCTAAATTTATGCATCTCCTTTTTATTATAAGTATACGTTTATTAATTTTTCATTGCATTTCATCACAGTATGCCCGTAATTCTCAATTTTTTGAGAATGTGGAATTCAGTACATTGGTTTTGAGTGCAGTGAGAAGATTACTTTAACTGCTTATAATAATGAAGACTCTCTTTGTTGTTATAAAGAAAAAACCCTTCCCTTTGAACTCTTCGGTTTTTATAACGTGGAGGTTTTTTGCTCAGCTATTTTGAAATTTTTTTCAAACAATTCTTTCAATGAACTCGGTAAGATGCCTTGTTTCCATGTACGCATGGCTCTTTGCTTATCTACGACAATAATATTTCTTACTGTTATTTTATGTAATTTTCTGTAAGTAGCTAGTTGTGCGAATCTATGAGACTTTTCTTGTAGTAGCTACTCGCTGGAGTAATTGTGCATCAGTTTCTTTCAGAAATCGTGTCCCTTCTCCTTGTTTTTGATACTTAAGAATTTCCAGCAGAGTATCATTAGTAAGTGTCACTGCATGCTTTATTTTATAACAGGGTTGCCACCACATCAGGGAATTTTATTTCATTCAGGGAAAATAAGTGGAAAAGGAGAGATTTTTTAGAAAATCAGGGAAAATCAGGGAACCTTTAAGTTTCTAATTGTTTCATTTCAGAGCAGTGACTTTCTCCGTACTCAGCCATGCATCCGGTTGAGTGTGATTATTGCCAAATTTTACCCTTTTGTATATCATTCTGTTATATGCAGTCATTTTGAGGCGCAGTTCCTTTTTGTTATGAAACCAAAAATTTGAATGGCCAAAAATAGGTTCAAGGTTCTCTGATGCCCCATATCTGTCAAATGAAATGTTAAAAAATTGACTATGGGTTGTAAAAATGTCAGGGAAAATCAGGGGAACTGAGTATCATTTCACTCTAAATAGCAGGGAAAATCGGGGAATTTTTTCCTGAAATAGTAGTGGCAACCCTGTATAAGGAACCACTTTTTAAGGAACCTACTTGTAAACGGCCGAAATATTTAAGGAACTTATACTACTAACGGAAAGAAATCGAAGAAACTTTTTAATATTTGAACTTTTTATAACTACAAATAACCAACAACTAGGAAACCGGTTCCATTCATATGCAGCCAAATCTCGCACAGATACATTTATAAAACTTCTTTCTGTCCTTATTTTTGGTTTTATTCTTAAGTTCTAATTAAAATTAAAATTCCGAATGTCAATATTTCCTTGTGTCTTTACCATTTTTATGGCGCTATATGTGTGGTGAAAATTAAGGAACTATTAAGGATATTTTAGTACTAGAATTTGATAAAAAGAGGTCCATAAATTAGGAACTTTTAGGACTAGGCCTTGAGCTAGGTTTCTTATGAAATACATGTCGCTTGTATCATCGATGGCAGTTGGCAGTATGAGTAACACGGTCTTTATTTGATGCTCGGTGTTTATTACATGGAACATGTATTGTTCCGGGCAGTTACGTGTTTGTGGTTGAGCTTTGGCGCACTATTAAGATTTCATGCTTTGAGCGTTGCACTACAAGGTTCAAATGATTCACAGATAATTTTGGTGCTAGCTCTGTAGGTTTTGGGGTCGTTAGCTATGACTCTGTTGATTGTTTACTGAGCTGACAACAATTGGATCGGTTCGTGTATTTGCACGCTATTGTATTCAATTTCACAAACAATGATATTTAAATGTGTAGTGAAAACAGAGTATTGTTATCACAGCCGATTATGAAGACAGGTGAAATCTTGAATGCTAGTCACAAATTTCTGCCATATTTCATCAATTTTTAACCAGCATTACCACTTGGCTACTGCTCAACACAAAGCTTTTTCTGTCTAGCGTAGCATTAAAAACAGTTGATGTGATACGACCAAATTGTACACCATTGCAGCTACGTGGGTTTCACGTGCAATTTCAGTCCTTCAAAGTGTCGACGCATAATTGCTTGTCAGTTCTTGGCGCTTATTACCCGTAAGTAATTAGTAAAATTAACTAACAGTGTTTATGCATGCATTTAGTGGCGCTATTAATCCTAATTGTTCTATTATGTTGAACGGTTGATTGTGAGCTTGCGTTCAAGCTCGAGATTGAGCTGTCTATTATGTACTGTTCTTTTATGCTTTCATGTTGAGTTTGAGTAGCATGTCCTGCAAAGGACTAAAAGCATGTTTAAACGTCCGGCTTAGACTTAAGCCCTGCGATTTGCTTGCAATTTGGGTATCCGGAGTACATCCAAGCGTACATTTTTTGATAGGTTGACGATTCCATTGCAGGCGCTTTTGATGATGCTGGAAGTGAATTCTAGTGTCAGCGTTTCTAGGAAAGGTGATACGCAGGAGTTTTAGTTGAGAGAGAAGGGCTTAGACAAGCGCCGTTTAAATAGCAGGGTAGTTTGTATCAGTTCAAATTAGAACAGTATCTGTATGCGCAATTTTCAATATAAATGCCCGCACCTGCATCCTTGAGGAGAATCATTATGAAATGGGAATTGCCTGTAGTGTATGGCACTTGATTGAACGCGGCAAGAATGATGATATCAGAGCAGTGGTTTAAGCCTTTCTTCTGAAGCGGAACCCTAAGGTAATATTCCAGTAGCTCAAGAGACCCGTGTTTACATAGCTGGAGCGAATAGCCAAGTTGCCCAGCCAGTTCCATTTTGCTTAGCTGTAGTTAGGCATGGCTGTGTACGGTCAGAAACTGGATGGGTGACCCTCCAGATGAACGACCAAAACAGCTCACTCCGCCGTCTTTCGGAAGGGACGTTAAACTAGGGGTCCCATGCCTGGATGCGGCATGCATAGTAGGCCAAAATTGTCTGAAAAAGCTAGCTATAAAAGGCCTACTCTAAATAAGGTAAACAGCAAAGACTGCATAGGCAAATGAAAACTTATTCTCGTTCACAGCACTTGTGCAACTTCTGGCAAAACCCCTGGACTGCACCAGCTTAAACCTAGTGTTTCTCAGAAGCCCAGTCGAAAGCCACTGTATCAGCTCATCCTATTGCGACAGTGGTAATTTCATTTAATATCCTCATTCGTGTTGTCCTTGAAAATGTACTGGTGGCTCAATTAGTTAAACTTTTAGCAGTTTGATTTTGTTTTTGTAGCACTTAAAAACGAAAGCACTCTTGATATTGATGAAGCCAAGAGATCCCTGCCTGCCTCTTTCATAGAATGTGCAGATATATACATACATACATACATACATACATGCATGCATACATATACATATATAAATATACATATATAAATATTATATATATATATATATATATATATATATATATATATATATATATATATATATATATATATATATATATATATATATATATATATATATATATATATATATATATATATATATATATATATATATATATATATATATATATATATATATATATAAATATATATATTTATATATATCTACGTATATGCATTGCTGATGAAGCTACCACAAAACGTTGTAAGAGTAGGAATTTTTTGTTGAGACTCTATTTGTTAATTTTAAAATTTTCTAGGGAGAAAAGTTTTAGGTGAGCGGAGGTTAGGAAGCAAGAAATTAGACAAAGCAAAAGGGTGGGTAGAAATCCTGGCCAAAAACAGTCTTTTGAGCGATTTTTCTTCTCTGAAGTCATGGCGATTATTCAAATCTTTCTCAGAGGGTTGAGTGAGCTAAGTTTCGACCGTTTAAATAGTTGGGTATTGAATTCTTTAATATTGTAGAAACATGGATAGGAAAAATTTTGTAATCATAGCCCGGCTCTGTTCAAAACCACCCCCTTTTATAAATAATGGCCCGTCCCTTACATCGATCTATATGCTTTCATTCCAACGTAAACAAAGATGTAACAGAAAATATGCCACGTCTTCCTTCGTACCAGTTTCCATCTGTTGCGCGGAACCATCAGCTTCGTGTGCGTGTACATGCCCACGTACACACGCAAGTATCCACGCATGCTTGCGGTTACGCACAGTTGTTCTAGCCAATAGTTATCCATTATGGCAATATTTTAGTAGTCTCTTCTCATTGTGGTTGATTCTCATTGCTAGTCATATTTTATCACTTCAAATATGCTCTTCACGCACTACCACGGGCGATTTTTACTTGAATTATAGTTTATTTCTTGTTGCCAGTGGCATACCCGACTTAAGTTGGGGTTAGGACAACTGCGAACGGCCCCCAAGCTTTTGAGATCCTGAACAGGCCCCTCATAGGGTTTCTAAAGACAACTTCGTTTAGTATTATTTAAAAAGGGAAAATTGAATTGGGGCCCCATTTTGCTGACTTCCTAGTGGCTCCTGAGGTGTCTGGTGCATCATTGCTTGTGGCAGATTTTGCTACTATGACATAGCGCGTTGTCTATATTTTGAACACCTCTTCATCATCCATTTGAACACCTCTTCATCATCCAGGTTATCCCTAATTAACTAGTGTGTTAGCTAGTTATCCAAAATGGACGCAGGTTTTCCTATTGAGCTATTTGTCCTACTGGAGAATACGACCACAGGCAAAATGTATCAATTGATCGTTCAAGACTATCTTCTGTTTTCAGCACGTTGTTAGCAACACTCGTTCCTTATTGAAGCAGAAATTATTCAATTGCTTGACAAATAATCCGTTCCTCTAGGGTCCAAAGAGCATAGATGTGGGGGGAGGTTGCGGGAAGGGCGCCCCCTAATTTTCTTTGACTATTGTAGGTGAAATATTTTGCTTGGGAAACTGCGTTTTAGACAGCAGTTAATACAATACTAGTACATAAGATCTAAAGCATTGCAAAAGCCTTCTTTTCTGTGCCAAGTTAATAGTTTCTTATAAAACTAGTTTGACAAGCTTCTATGTTTCTTGTAAACATGTACGTACGGAAAGCGCCCCCCTAGCCGCTAATTTACTTGTACATTACTGACAAAGAATGATTGATATTAGGATGAACGTCAGATTGTTGACCTATCACAGTTTTATTTAATACTTAAGTATAAGAGGCCAATTTTGTATTTTGGAGATTGTATGTATTCAAGTTTCCGAGTATACAAACAGACGGCAATGCAGATTATATCTTTCCCTTTACGTCGTAAATGTATTAACAGCAATAGCTGATTTAGCGTCACTTTTTTACATGGTACAAAGCGGGCGATAGTTCACTCGTGGCTGAAGTTTGGCGTCTGTGGCCTGGGATTCATAAGGAACTTTCCGCCAATGCTCATCATGATTTTCATAAACATAATTTAATCGATTTATGGTTGGTTTGTCGTAAATGCGATTGCTTGACGTTTCCATTAGATATTGAAATGCCTTTCCAAGACTCGAATATGCTCTTGTTAGTTATATCCATCAGCGTAGGAGGAGAGGGACAGGGGGCTGCAACTCCCCAATTTGGGCAGAAATCTGTTTCACTCGGGCAAATTTTCTGAAAGAACAAAAGGAAATTTGGGCAACTTTTCTGCCTGCTCTCCAACTCTGTTTGATATTTGGGGCAGGAAATTTGCATGTCCCCTTATATTTGACGTCTTCCTACGCCCATGGTTATGCCTACTTTTATTGCAGTGCCAATGGGTTATCAAATGATATATCTGTATCAGAGGCTTTTTGTATCACATTCTTTGACAGAGACAGGATTTTATGAAATAGATCCAATGTATGAAAGCTTAGTTAGACTGCTTTTACAGTAGTTACTTATTTTACTGTAGTACTCATGCAAGGCTCGCAAAAAATTACTTGGAACACCCATATAGTATTTCCTACTCCGCCCTATTTCAGTGACAACAATAAGAATTTAAACCCCATCCTGGTATACACATAGGAACTGATGGGACAGGGGGCACATGCCCCCACTCCTCATAGCTCCTTTGATAAAGTGCAACTTTTAGATTGACCTCGTTCTGTTTGTGGTCGTGCCCATGAATGCATGATCCCCGCTTGTTGAATGAGTCCTACTGTCTCCGCCCCCATATATTGTTGAATCGCAAGCCAAACCTGTTAGCTAAATAGAAAGGCATCACCTCTCATGTGGTGCTATTCATATATTCTTCACACAACAATGTATTAAGGAGGAGGGCATTTTGTGTCTCGCTTATGGCATAAACCATTGCAAGTGTTCCAAGATATTATAGTTATCACCCCATATGCCCCCCTGGGATGATCTCCGGCCCCCTTCTACTGGTATACGCTACTGTTGTGCGGAATCTAGTCAACTTTTCATCTTATGCTCCTGGATTTGCCAAACAATCAGCTATACTGCAGGTGCTTTGCTTCCCATTGTTTTTTATTGTTGAAAATCGATTTAGAATCAACTTCTACAACACCGGCGGCCCGCGCATTTTCATTGAGCCGCTGATTGGGTTGTCCATTGATCTCGGTCTATCGTCTACCTGCAGCTATATATCAATATTCATTAGCATTTCAATAGTTTACTTTCTTGAATACACCAGCAATGATGCAGCATTTTCCTGGAAGAGTCATGCACGTACCCTTCTATTTTGCATGTTCTTAAGAGACAAGCAACCGCTGCGTGTCCAGTAGTTTCTTAGAGGGCCATACTATTTAAGACTAAACTGGAACATACCTGCAATACCTTGGCCGCATACTGACCTACGTGTGTTATGTATCCATGTGATAGCAGCTACTAATGGAGGCTAATGAAACGTTATGTCGAGAGGTGTAAAGAAGGTGGAAGTTTTTCTAGAACTAACATGTCGGCAAGGATAATCGCCGTTGAACATTCATTTTACAGATACAAGCAAACGTACATACACATACATATATATGTATGTTTGTATGTGTGTATATATATATATATATATATATATATATATATATATATATATATATATATATATATATATATATATATATATATATATATATATATATATATGTTTGTATGTGTGTGTGTGTATGTAATGGCAAATTACTCGCTAAATCTCTACAAGCTTGTTTCGTGAACCGTGTGGTTAACTCATCAGAAGATACTATCTCCTGATGTGTGAACCACGCTGCTCACGAAACAGGCTTGTAGAGATTTAGCGAGTAATTTGCCATTTCATTTATATATATATATATATATATATATATATATATATATTAGTATGTATGTATGTATGTATGTATGTATGTACATTTTATATTAGTGACCGCGCAATAAGTAATCGAGCTAGTCCTTCAGAGACAAAAGGTACGCGGCAAAGGAATCAAAGCGACAATTTTGTGTTGCCTCTTTTGTACAATTTGTTGGTATCTATTTTTTATACACAGACCATTCTCGAAACGGCTCCGTTAGCTACGTTTGGGGAATGCGGCTTGTGGTTGGTTGGCTCTGGGGCCGTGACTTCTTAAGCATGTGGTCCGCGTTGCTTTATTGACCGAAAAACTGTTTTAATATTTAATTAGAGCAGCCTAGTACGGCGCACTTTCTCTTAAGAATTCACATTTGTAACTGAAAATGTAATCGCGCGTATTTGGTTTCAACATTTTAATGGATGTGAGTGACGAGTATTCGCGTCCGTTTTAATCTGTAGTACTAAGTTTTCTTTCATAACCTTACCGGCATTGGTATGTAGGTAGGATGGATTGTTTACATCGTGAAATCAATCTAATTAGATATCCTATATAACAGACATGTTAAGACTTACGCAACTGATGCCGACTCGTTACTCCTTGACTTAGTTCTAAATTCATTCATTATTTTCCAGAGTTTTGAAAGCTAGATGTAGAAATTGATTCGTTCATTTGTAAGTATCAGTTCCATTTACTTATTTCTATGCATTGTTGTAATAGTACGTTTCCATGCAGAACCAGTTACCTAGTTAGCGCCCTGTAAGGTTGTGAATGCTTGCTGAAACTGCAACTGAAATAAGAGTCTGTCCCTGTATTGGTTTGCTCTACTGAGAGGTGATTGTATATCAGAGTATAAATTTAGTAAACATCTCTCTCAAGTGTCCAAATACACGCTTTTTTATAAGAATATTCTGACTGAGAATCGCTGAAATTTAAGACTAATTTAAGAATAATGCAAGGCTCAAGCTTCATTGAGATTTACAATTTTTGTGCATTCGAGTTATATTACTGTTTGTAGATTATCGTTTTAATACAAAATTTATTATTCTGTTCCTCCTTTAATTTGCTTTATGATGAAGTAAGACATAGGCGAATATTTGAATAGGTACATTCCTTTTATTTTCAGAAGTAGTTACACCTTTCAAATCTAAGAATAATCTTAAATGAAAATAACCTGAAAAATTTAGAATGCTGAGGCTCAAGAGAATGTTAGGTGTTCGTGTAAGGAAGTATGAATATCTTTGGAAACTGTAAATAAATGAGATTCAAGTGTAGATGAAAATGTAGAGTTCTTGGGTTAAAGCACACTTTCACCAAAATATGTATGACTAGCTTAATTGTTAAAACCAGGTAATAGAGGATTGATTTCAATTTTGATAACAATGTAATTAGCATGTCATTTGGTTTATTTTCGTGAAAGAAATACAGTGAAAGTTATGTACATTATATGTAGATTATACATTGTACCAGTGAGTTTTCAAAGGAAATTTAGAATTCCGTGTTAGTTTGTTTGGGAGTTGGGAATTCTTGGGACAGATCTATTTTGTAAGCCAACTAGTACCAATTATTGCTTCAAGACAAATCTTGTCATCCATGGTGTGCGAAATAGGCCATTCCCTTTAGTGGGACTTATAAATACGTAGGATTTGCTCACACGACAGTGTTTTGGTAAGCTGGTTTGGGGAACTAGAGAATTGTTTATGCAATAACAAATAGTTTGAGCTCAGGGACTCGACAAAGAAGCTTTTCTAGTGATAGAGACTAGCAGGAAAGCCAAAGGAATGATGCAAGGTCCTATTGGTTACATGGCTTTTGAGCATTTAGTTTCATAATCGGAGCTTCAGCCATCAGTATTACCCTTTTCCGAAGACCGCTATGCTCCTCCTATCTTCATATGTTCTCTCTAATTAGATAAACCTCATTGGTTCTTTCTCTTTTCTTTAGTTAGTTAAGCTATTGTGTTGTTTCTGCACCCATTGCGTGTTCACCCCCCATGGGAAAGTCGGCGCCCTCCTTTGCATTTCTGTTCCATCTCTCGGTCTTTTTGCCAGCTGGGCCATTTATCTTCTCATTCCTCTTATTATATTATCCTCACGTTCATTCATTGCTTTGTTATTGTTTTCAATTACGTTTAGGGTTTTAAACATTCCCATTGGAATAGAAAACAATTCAAATGAGGCGTTAAGCGAAGCGTTGTAGAGTCCTTATACGATACATGCATTGTGTACAATTTATGCGGTCTCCCTATAAGATGGCGTTAATTAGCATCAACTAGATGATAAGTTACTTTTATATAGAGAAATTACTGTTAAATCGTCCCCCAACCGTATTCCCTTCTTTCATATTTTCGCACCTTTCACACTTTCACTAACTTATTTGTCAATGATCTGTTTTGAATTCACAACTCCAAGCGTATAAAAGTTCTCAATTCTTTTTCAATGTGTTTGTTATCTCTAGACTCCGTTCACATCACATTGTTTTTTGTAGCATGTTGCGTTGAAAGTAGAAAGTTTTTTGATGAGGAAGTTTGACATTTCTTTCAGTGATTGGTTCAAGATTCAAAACAGAAGCCTGAGATGTGAGAAGACTCACAAAAAATCCCAAATTTGCCATTATTGAAGATGTTAGGTGATTTTCATGTCCCTATGGATGACTTTGGATTTCAGGATGGATTTGGCTATGGTGGGGTGGGACCTGGCCCAGGGCAAGGGCCCGGAATGCCCGGCCCACTACAACAACCGCAACAGATGTCCGGTGCGTGGTTTTCCTTTCATGATTTGTTAACACCATTTCCAGTCACATAACTATAATTTACTTGTCAGTATAAGCAATTGAAATTAGCAATTTTCTCAATTTTTCTTGTTGAGTTAAGTTATAGGAAAGTAACAAAAGTTGAATGAGCTTATTGCTTGTGGACCTATTTTTCAGTTTTTGCTATTTGTAAATACATCGATGCAAAACTGGTACGTCTGAGCCGTCAGTAATTTTCTAATAAATATTTGAATTAAATTGGTTATTTATTGATGGAGGGCGACAAGTGGCGTGGTTTGTTTTGAAGTTTGTTGCCAACAGAGTTATTTCTGTTTGGCTTTTTCATTCCAGGCCCATGTGATTCAGCCGGTTCTACCTGCATAATCTGTTAGAGCATATCTCTGATTAACTTGATCTTCCATCTGAATCACCAAACACTCTTCATCGACCCGTCTTGCTTCATTACATGCACCAGTCTGTTAATATGACATGTTTGATCAAGCGCCGCATCTTATGCACCATCACCCTCAAAACAATGCTAATAATGGCTAACACTGGTTGTGTGTCATCTGATTACAGGTTGTCTGTTTCACTGTGAATAACGGATAGTTATTGCATTGTTTGAAGACAATATTTTATTGTCTTTTTGGCCGTTGATTGTTGGCTGCAATTGAAAATGTATGATTCTCATCAGACAACTTTCCATTGTAAGTTCTTTTGCTGTTCAAAACGCTCGACAGTTAAAGTCCTAGGATTCAGTGCATGTTTGATTGCTCTTAATTTGTACAAATACCTTCACCTGCCCTGTCATAGTTAACTTACCAAGAGTAAACTCAGTCAAACAAAGTATGTGGCATTCAACAATCTACCGATGTATTGTGGAAGGTAGAATCTTTCTCAAGTATTTTATCTGCTTATTAGTAATCTCCCAAGAAGTTCACGCCCCAGCCAAGGCTTACGAACGACTCACGTTGAATATACAAATTTTATACCAAAGGTTATTTTCTCTTACAGTCACTTTCAATTTTTAGATCCAACCATCGCTTTAAGCATGGAACAACACATTCAACAAACCAATGACCGCCTGCAGTGCATTAGGCGAGACCTCGCTACCCCATCTGGGTTTCAAAGTAGCGCTACAGAGCTAATGGAATGGTGTGGAGACCCTCGTGCCTTTCAACCTGCATACGAACAAAATTTGATGGCTTGTTTAACGGTAGGTATCATTGTCACAGTATGCAATGGCTAATTATGGCTTATCCCCCTTATTAATGGAACTTGATTTACCTAGAAGGTCGCCAACTTTGTCTGTTAGGAAACAAAAGCCGCATGTCATGTCCCAATGAAGCAGCGATGGAGGAACCATTAATTATATACACACACAGATATAAATATATATATATATATATATATATATATATATATAATTATAATATATAATATATATATATATAATATATAATATATATATAAATATAAATATATATATATATAAATATATATATATAATGTATATGTTTATATGTATATATAACAAACCACATAACTTAATGAAAAATATAGGAATCAATTTAATGCGCCTATGCAAGCATTGTCTTTAGCTTCACTTTAAACGTTTGAGGAGTACGAGCTGTTCTACAGCCATTTGGCAGTGAGTTCCAAATCTTAACCTCTCTGTATGCAAAGCTGTTTTGTCCAAATGGTTGTTGCAATCTTCGGTGTCTTAGATTTAAACTGGAATTACGAAATGTTCTCTTTATCACTGTGGATATGATAATTTTTGAGTGCGTGAAGCTTCAAGTCTTATTTCTATTGACATGCAAAGGCTTGACAGCATTTTGCAAGCTGATTGCATTTGTCATGCAGTTCTTTTGACAATGTTTATAGCTATTTTGCATGCATAGATGTGTTTACTTGAATTCGTCACAAATATTGCGTTGGTTGAGTTTTACTTTAATGCACAATATTTTTAAATTTGATAGTTGCACCTTGAAGTTGGTTTGTAACTCTGGTGATAACCAGTTCGATATTGACGACAGCATTCGGTTGGAAACATCTGTTTTTGTTTAATTTGCGGCAGGTTTTCTTTGGGTTTACGTAGTGCACTGTAGGATATGCGAAGATGCCGATAGTGAAGGTTATTGGTCTTGTTATAGTCTATATTGGCAAACAAAAGATTTGTTTTAATTCTTGAGCATAATAGTTGTGCCCGTGTATAGTAACAACTAGTTTATTTTGACAATAGTTTATTTTGAACATATCCAAGGTGTACTTGATGTAGGAAAATCATGTTCAGCTTTTCTCTCTTCTTGTTGAACGTTTATTTAGTAGGTTAGTGAAGTCTCTAAACAACATGCAGCTTTTGATGTTTGATTCATGCTTTAGTTTCTGCTTCATGCACAAAATTGGTACGAAAAGGCGGGTTTAGGGGAGCTATAGTCACTTGTTGGAGCATTCCAGCCTTAAGATGGAAGGTACTAACTATAGTCCCCTTGTCAGAATACTAAGTCCTCTGTCGAAACTTTCTGGTGCTACCTTGTTGATGTACCTTTAGCCTATCAGATAGGCGAGTGATTTTTAGTTTTCTAAACTTCACTTTTCTATCTGTAATTGGAATATACCTTTATCTATATCTGTCCTGGTTTATTCCAATTACAGATACAAATCTCTCTCCTGATAAGTTATTTGTACCTGGTAGACGAGGCTACATCTATTTAGCAATAAATACTTCACCTATTGCCTTATTAGGTAGTTGAATAATTTGTATACTCATAGTTGATTTCGGGTCAGTTCAGTTTCTAATCATTATAATTGCACTATGTACAACTTATACAGAAATTTAATACAATGAAATAGAAAGTAAATACATTGATACTTACAAAAAGGAGCTCTCTCTCTCTCTCAATAGATATAATAATTGATGAGAGAGACCCCCCCTTCTATTCTATGATATTAAGATATTAGAAACGAGTGATCACCCATACAGTACATAAATTGATAAACATCGGGCGATAGGAAAATATGCTAGATTTACTACTTAACCTAGTTCAAAAGTAGATTTTCATTTGTGATTTGAACGAAATTGTTGATGGCGGACTTCTGAGGCGGACGGGCAATGTATTCAAAAGTCTAGCAGCAAGCTAATAAAATCATAACTTGGATATTCTGCATTCCTTTTGTTGATTACAGCATTCCTATTTATCTCGGCTTGTATGGCCATGCCTAGGCCTCTATGACAATGCTCAGGCCTCCACGACTTTACCCAGGCCCTATGACTGTGCCCAGACCTCTGGTGTTTGCATGCAATTGGGCGGTACGATAACGATTCCAGTTGAGTTTCTACCAGAGGTGATCGGAGTCCAAAATTCCTGACTCCGAGTCCAATCTTGGTCCTCAAAAATGGACCCTAATCCTGCTCCTGTTGTACAGCAAATTTTTAACTCCGACTGCTGCCAGACCCCTGTTCTGCTTACTTCATGTTTGGGTAAGAAAACTTCAATTTAAACTAAAACTATCATTAGATAACTCCTGGTTCTGGCCCGGTTTTCTATGCTATTACAACTCCAGCTCCTGACCGGACTTCGGCCAAAATAGCTAAACTCCTGGTCCGGTTCCTGAACCTGCTCTGGTTGTTGATCACCTCTGGTTTCTACTGGAGTGAAGCTTTCACTTCATGTGAAAGAGAGGTCTATGGAGAAAAATGAACGATGTCCATTACATTACATGACTAGGTGCGCTGAAATGACAGTTTGTAAAGAATCCACTGCCAAAATTGTCAGTTTGAGAATAAGAAAAGCAGATTTTGAATGTGGCACGCAGCTGCAACTTGTACATTGCATATATTAAAACATTAATTATTAGTCAAAACAATGTCAAATATAATTTTTCTTATCGTGTCGATTATATTTATTATCACCACTGACTTCGTTATTATCACCCATCGTCATCTTTTATGCTTAACAACAGTTTATGATGATGATTTTAATCATGCATGACCAACCTACGGCCTGTGGAGAATTTTTGTCCGGTCCGCGAAGAATGTTTGAAAGTTCTTGGGTTGCGTGTTCATTGTGCGCGACATTAAAGATGTCCTCTCTTGGGAAATTAATGAATTTTTGAAAGCTTTTGAACTTCTGATTTTTGTGATAAGATATTATTCCAAGCCTAAAGAACATTCTACAGTGTGTTTTGTCAAGATTTGTAAGAGTATTCCCTGCAATATGGTTATTGGCTACCCCCAGAAAATCTTGATGAAATATTTGAGGAAAGGCATATTTTTGTTATTTGTCTTTTGTTCATGGCCACGGATTATAAAGAAAAAGTTTGGCCCATATGAGAAACAGGTTGCCAATGCATGTTCTTGTTAATGATGATAATGATGATGATGATGATGATTGATGATGATCATAATGATGATTGATGATGATAATTATGATGATGATGATGATGATGATGATGATGATGATGATGATGATGATGATGATGATGATGATGATGATAATGATGATGATGATGATAATGATGATGATGATGATCATGATGATAGTGGTGGTGGTAATGGTGATGGTGGTGACGGTGGTGATGGTGGTGGTGTCGATGGTGGTGGTGGTATTAATGATTATTTTGCTAGTAACAGCCATGATTGTACGAATAAGGTGTTGATGATTAATATCAATATTTTGTTGCTTTCAAGGCCCTTGCACACGAGAACCTTAGTGCATTCTTCTAGGGATTAGGCCTAGTTATCACATTTTCCGCGTGTGCATGGTTTATAACGAATTTTATTGATAGTAAAATTGATATAAAATCTCTTCTCTCAAAGGTTGTCAATAAATTTGCTGCGGCTCCCGGTTTTGATTTAGACCTTGGTATGTATGCTCATGTATTGATCACGTTGCATATGCTGTAAGCATATCCTATCACCTGAAAATCTGAGATTTTCTAGGTCTTACGTAAACTGTTGTGATCTAGGGGGGGGCGATATTTGGTGCCCCTTTGTTATGAGCAGCTTGGATTTTGCAATAGAAAGTAATGGAAAACATTGCAATGCTTTAATCGAAATCTTCATTTTGTTATTTTAACACCACTTAGAAATCACAGCAGAGGAGGCCATGCCCCCTGACCCTTTGCCACCATGCCCCCTGACCCTTTGCAACCATGCCACTGTCGAGAACAGGAAGTTTTCTCATCACAACCAATTTGGTTCCCAGAATTTTGCATGTGGTTGGCATTAAATGAAGATCAATTGAAATCGGGAATGTTGTGAAAAGTCTTGGGTGTCAGGAGCAGTTTCAAATTTGATAATGAAGAGTGAACTCCTTATTATAAAAATTTGGCTTTATCCAGAGGGCATGGCTTCCTTTTCTGTTTAGAGGATGCTTCATTAAATTAGGTATTTGATAGTAGTAAACATTTATGAGAATTTCAACACATAATAAATTTAATTAGCCTGCATTGTGCTCCCTTGATTAAAAGAAGGTTTTGGATTTTTTTTTTCAATTAATTGACATGGATGCATATTCCGTTGATGTCTTTATTTGATTATTCATTTTTGTGTATTGCTGGATGCAAAAGCTGGCCCCAATCCACAAATAAGTAGATTGAATAAGTCTTGAAGTTTTTCTTGCAGAACAATTATTTGTGGGTTTGTTGATATGCATTTCAGCTGGTGTACGACTAGGCCTAGAGCAAATTTTGCATGCCAAGTAGTGCTTGTTTTGCTAAAAGTTCGAGGTAGTAGGAAAGATGTTATAATTTTGCGAAAATGGTTTTATTCATACCGGGAATTAAATGCACACACACCACATTCTAGGTAGCAAGGGTCATTCGTTCATCACTCCCATTTTATGGTGATTAAACAGCAAGATAATCCCATTTTTGAAAATGAGTGTAACGCTTCTGCATTCTTGAAGGTTTTTAAACAATTTTTTCCCTGCATAGCTCTGTTTAATTAGGATCACAGCAAGAGCTACTCTCTGTTTTCATTTGATATCCTGAATACTCTTTCTCCTTCCACCGAAAGGTTTCAGCGTTCTGTACATGACCAACAAAGGCTTATTGATAAATATTTTGAAGCTTGTTCTGCAATAGCGTAATATTATTTTTTCTCCTTCAGGATACAGACTTCTTGCAATTTGTGCATCTCAACGAGAAAAGCTGTCTCCTAAATCTGCAGGTGATTTTACTACATTTAGTTTTACTCCACTTCAGGTGCCATAGGCATTTATTGCATAATGGCGATCCTGTTATATATATATATATATATATATATATATATATATATTATATATATATATATATATATATATATATATATATATATATATATATATATATATATATATATATA
>OLMO02000278.1:5408719-5456167 GCA_900291935.2 Cassiopea xamachana | reverse complement strand
TATATATATATATATATATATATATATATATATATATATATATATATATATGTATATATATATATATATTTGCCATCTTCGTAGATTTTTGTTTCACTTTGGCAAGATGTTGGGAAACATTGTGGCATTTACAATTGGGACTTTGAAAAGCATAAAATGTCATTGAACTGCGGATTCTCTTTCGAATCTCTTCATTCTTGCAGATAGTCTTCTATTACTGAAGGATCTTGCATTTATTTCAAAGCAATTGCGTCACATTCGTCTTAATCTTGTTTCCGAATTGTTCCACTCTTCTGTTGTGCATAGATGTTTATTTGCAAGACAGCTGTTTCGTGTAATGATTGAAATTTTTGAGTGTAAATTACATAGAAGGATTAGGCCAATGCAGAAATTGTTTTGATCATAATCAATTAGGGAGGCTTTCATAATTGCAATGTTAAAATATTTATGTGATGATAGATTTAGGAAATGTTTGATGATAATGTATTGTTGTGCAGTATAAGTTGTTGCATTGTGAATTTTTATACATCATTTGTGCTTGCATGTTTCTCGTGTTTACTTGTGTGCGTGTATATATATATATATATATATATATATATATATATATATATATATATATATATATATATATATATATATATATATATATATATATATATATATATATATATATATATAATATATATATATATATATATATATATATATATATATATATATGTATATATGCACATATGTACATGAGTGTTGTTAAATCTCTGAATTTGAACTTTTGCTCATTTTTCTCGTTTTTCTTCTTCAGCCTTGCTATCGTTATGGTGTGAAGAATTAGGCCGTCTCTTGTTGCTAAGGCACCAGAAACGAACGGGTGATCAGAAGCCCTTGCCTTTCAACCAGAATCCAAATAAAATGGCACCCGCTCCTGGTCGGGGGTAAGCACGATTTAATGTTTGTGTTTATAGATGCATGCAATGGGTGTGTGCTTACATGTATTGTATCTTTATTATTTAGTATTCCAATCCATGCTCAGAAGAACATTGTGCACAAGTGTGAAGTCGCACGTGCGCTCGTTTTTGTAGGTGCGATAGCTCTCAATTATTTGGAGTTGCATGCGCGATGCAAGATCCCAGTATCCAAAATGGATATTTTTGCAAGTCCTATGTTGAAGGCACTGTAATTCAAAGTTTGAGAGTTTTGAGAACATTGCAGTAAAAATCCTCACGCAAGAACCTTAGTCTAATAAGAAGCTACAGTCTGAAATTTTATATTTTGACTTCAAATAATTAGAACCTTTTCAGCCTGACATTTCACCTTGGTTCTAATAAATAGGTCATTTTTTATCCACTGAGAAACGAACTCAGTCTCTTTGCCAGTGAGCCCCCTTCATGGTTCCTCTAAAAAATATTACATGCATAATTGCGATGGGTAGGTTTCTACACATGTTTTGATGCACAAAGCTTTGAGTTGTTAAGTATATACTGCCATAGTATTTGAATGCTATGTGATCAACTATCTGTATTTCTAGCGTTTTTATTAGGCCCTCTAGTAAGAAGCAGCACCCTAATTTCTGGAAGTACCTTATCATTTATGAACACGAGCAGGCTCATTTTTAAACTATAGGTTCTTATTTGCGGGTTTTTACTGTATCTTCATTGAAGATCAACAAAAAATGATATAAAAGAAGTGCGCAGTTGAAAAGTGCGATTGCACGGATAACAGTGATGTTGGGATGGGCTATCTTTCGCTCGTGCTGTAGTTGTTGCACTTGTGTGGACAAGCACATGTGCGACCACACATGTCTCCAGGCATGGACTGGTAAATTTATACATTTGTATAATATACTGCTAGCAATTCATAGAAGTGATTCGCGAGAGTACCAGCCACATAGCTGAGGGTTGGCTAGGGGGCGTCGCCCCCCAAAATCCACTTCCCTTGCCAATTCCACCCCTAAGTTTCCTTTACCTAGTTGTTTTTCCTACTCTTTTAGGCTTTCGCCCCCCTTGGGAAAAGTTGCCATCCAAGACCGCCCCCCCCCAGCTACGAAGAGCCAGCTACGTCGCTGTAGAGTACTCAATGCGCTTGGAAGAGTATTTGGAGTAGAAGCATTAAGCACCCATTCGTACCCAATGAGAGTGTTAAGAGACTGCGATAGAGTCACATTCCTCGGAGTTTTGTGCTAATTGCGATCATCAGATATGCTGCAATGTTGTAGTAGCTATTACGAAATATGTTGTATCCGTATTCCTCTGTGACAGATCTTTTTCGACCGTTGTGTTTTGTCCTACACATCTTACACTCCATAAATTAGTGTTCTCTAAATTTTAGATTATTTCATTTCATTTCATTTTGAAATTTTTTACGGATTTTGAAATTAATAACTTAGTTTTCTTTCTCCTTCTTAGAAGTGGTTATGCTTGCAACATATTTCTCATTTCTTCTTTAGGCCTGTCTAGTATGCAAGCGAGTCACTATTTTTAAAGTTCACTTGGAATGTTCAGCTACCTCAAATAATATTTCATTCAAAGCTAAAAATGTTTGCTATTTAGGAATATCAAAGATGGTTGCATGCAAAATGAATTTTCTAATGCAATGAAACAAATTCAGAGTGTTCGCCAATTGAGGGAACTGAGAGCAAAATCAGGGAAATGTGCTCTGCCTGCAATTTATCAGAGAAAAGGCAGGGAATTTGACGAAGTTGGGAGAGAAGCTAGGAAATGTCAGGGAAATTATTTGTGCTTTCTCTATCTGATAAATCGATTGCTCAATACGCTGTAAAGTGAGCAAAAAATAAAATACTACAAATAATCTTATTTTTTCCTAATAGAGTTAAAGCCCTCTTTTGCTCAAATAGGATATAGATAAGGAAAACATGATGGAAATCAGTCAAAACTCATGGAAAGGTCAGGAAAAGTGACTTTCCTGATTTGACTGGCACCCCGAATATACCAGCACCATAGGTGGATTAAAACGAATGGAGTACAACCATATACTACATGGAAATGCACTATCGTACTACACACACTTTCACTTGCAAGTGGATGGCGCTATCAAATATAGAGTTTAAGAAACGCTAACAACTTGATAGGAAAAGCTAGGATATTACAGTTCATGTCATAATACAACATAGAGCTGCTTACAAAAAGAAATAGCGCCGAGATTTAGATTAAATGACATTTCCAGCCATGTATATTGAAGAAGTGTTAAATGGAGTAATCAGAGGTTTTATACGTGTTCATATACCACTTTTTGGAAGCCCTCAAGTCGATTTCTAGTTTATTTCCAGGCTCAGTGAATGGGCCGTTTTGCCTGCCAGTTTGTTTTCGTGTTTGCGTTGAACTCGTAGTGTGCCATATGCAGCATAAAATTGAGTATTCCTTCTTTTTTCAGCGGAAAATTTCTTTTTACCTGCAGGAGGAAAGATGATTTGCCTCTCCGCGAGTTTCCGATTGCATTTCCAACTAGACATCTGCCAACGTTCTCATCTTCATTATCTTTCTGCCAATCTTTCTCGAGTTTTTGTCGCATAACATCACAGATGTATCTGGAAAAGCAGAGTTCAGCTATTTCTTATGTTCAGCTCTGTTGATTTGAGTCGCTCCTCAGGGTTCGATTGAGCAAGATTTCCTACGCGATGAATTCATCCGTACTGTGGTGTTTCTGGTGCTCAACGTACGCTTTTTCTGTTTTATTTATTTAGTTTAGTATTTGTATTCATTCCAATTACGTTCAATCGTTGTAATCAAGTGAAACTTCATTCCCACAGGGATTCAACTGTTGATTGGCAGCCCACAAGCCAGCAGCCATCGGTTTCAGTTGTTGCCACTGTTTGGGGATCAACGCCGACGAACGCTGGTGAGCCTATGATGGGAGCGGGTATGAATAATGGTGTCTCTTCTGGCATACAAGGCCAGTTTTCGAACATGAGCCCGCAGACAGTTCCGAAACAATACCCAATGCAAGGTATTTACACGTGCTTGTTGATCTATCTTGTGGTATTTATTTTTGCCCCCTTTATATTGTCCTCACAATGAAGATGACTCAAACATGAGTCGAAATGTTTAAGTCACATCATTTAAGATAAACAGTTTAAGTCACACCGCTTAGTTACTTAAATTGGAATAGTTATATTTGCTATGGAATAGTTTGTCATGGAATAGTCGAAACACTGGGTCAGTCGTCAATATTGCTAAATTCAAGAAATATATGTACTCTTCTTGTCGTGGTTCTAATTCTACAAGGTATTGCAGTTGCTAGTACTTTTGTCTTAAATCTTATTTATAATTAACGAAGAATGCAGAATAATGTTTTGGTTCAACCTCCATCATAAATCTCGATTGTTCAGTTTTTTTAAAAGATTTTGATCTCTTTGTTACATATTAAAATGATAAAATTCCACATTAGGAAGCGCAGTTCAACCTACGCATCTAGCTTAGACTATTTCTACTCAGCATATTTTGAGCTCCCGTCTATGTTTGTAAATCTGCTATATTGAAACAGAAAGTTTACATGATAAAGTTTTGACTGATATTGATGAAATGTAGTGTTGTATGTAAGAGTTTATTAAGTTTATTTCAGTATTGTTTTGTCATTAGCTCTATATAGCCATCCCCTAAACAATATGCCAAGAATAACAAAACTGAGTTTCTGCTTATTTGTGTATGTAGAATGATCTTTGCGCTTCTCCATCAAGGAGGATAGCGTCTGAGACAAGCTTAAAGTCAAGTTTATCTCATTCAAACGAATGTTAATTATTATTCCAAAATTTTCACTTAGAATTTATGTGCTTGAGTGTTATGTAGTTTGTTGAATCACCTTGTTGTGAAGGAATGATAATTATTTGATTTGCAAAGGCTAGTGACATTAAATTAGCTTGTGAAATCTCTCATCAATTGCGACCCTGACAAGGCATAGGCCCACTACAGGTCGTTTTCACCTGTCGAACTCATATTGCTGTAGAATCAAGAGGTGATTGCGCGATTTCTTCATTCAGGCTTCCCGCCTCATGGACAGAGCATGCGCAGCCAACAGATGCCCAGCATGCAACAGCTACCAGCAATGGGTGGTATGTACAACAATCAGTTTTGCCCAGAGCCAAGCACCCCAACTGGACAACAGAATCCTTACTCGTACAGACATGGTCAAAATCCAAACAACCCCAACGCAGCAGCTGTTGCAGCTGCCGCAGTTGCTGCCGCTGCTGCTACCGCAACGGCCACTGCAACGGCAACCGCAACTCTACATATGCAAGAGAACCCAGAACAAAGTAAGATATTTGTTTTCCTACCTGTAGTTTGTTTACAAATTATTCTTTGCATTTCTGTTTTTACGGTTTATTTTCCCACGTGGGCAATTCAAAGTTAGCTCATCACAATAGTTTACCCGCCATCTCAGATTTAATTGGAAATTTGTCTAGCTTTAGCATTTAGTACCATGAATTATTGTCTGAAATGATTGTGTTTCTGCTCCTTAGCCATATCAAATCGTTAGCCTTTGCTCTCAAAATTCTTGCTTTTTGTGCAGTAAGTTTGAGTTGAAAATTGAAATATATTTGAAGAAACTTGACAATTAGATGGAAGTTTCTTTGCAGACGTTATAAGATTTTGTTATTTTATTCGCGATATTCAAGTCAAGCTCGTTTCTCCATGAAAAGAGTAGCAAAATTTGACTTCTCTCCAGATGTTCCATTCTCAGCGCTTTCGTCATTCTCGTTATTTGTTTTGCTGATACGTATGTACAAAACATTCAATTGAACGGAAAAATGGAAAAACGGATTTGTGTTATTGACTACTCTGAAGTACCTAATTACCAGGGGATCAGAATCAGATTTTTTAAAGAAACATTTAGAACTGCACATTATAACCAGCGATGCTGTGTTGAAAAAATAAATTATGGTTGCAGATAGGATTGAACTCACTGCTTTTAGCGAAAAGAGGCAGATAAATATGTTACTACCTCTATCAATTCCATATCTGGTTGTATTTCGCCTATGATTTCATACCAAAATCTGACATTTTTACTGCTATTTACTTTCTTACATCCTTGGACCACTAAATAGCAAAATTTTGAATTGCACAATTTTTTCATTAGAAATGCACACATTTTGTTAGAACTGCACATTTTGTGTGGAACTGCACGTTAAGAAAACCCTGATCGGAGTAAGTGAAGGTGGTAGAAGAAATGTTTTGAAATCTAAGGTAGTACTGCTATGAAGCAGTCTATGTTCATAAATCAGGTGTTTATGGTCGTGAGGATGTAAGCAGTACAATAACATTGCTAACACACAAGAAGATATGTTTAAAATATCTGTTTCGAACATGTTTTGAAAAATTTTTGCGCAACAGCTAATCAGCGTTGGATCTTAGCAAGAGCTGAGAGTTGGAAAGTTCTCGAAAATCAATTAGCAGAGAGGACGGCAATTAAGCACTTAAATTTAGCTACGACAGCTGTAACCACAATGTTCTTTTCTGGAATTTTTCCAAGCCAGTTTGCCTTATTCATTCATTTTTTCATTCATGTTAAATATTTATAAATGGTGGCCCTTCAGAATCACAGTTTTTACAGGGGGCTATGTTAAAAACTAGTTAAAATACTACTTACGAAGGAATGTACATATAAAACTAAGTACATTTTACATACTAACATACTCTAAAGCAAAGCATACGGATAGTAAAAACCTAAAATAATTTTTCTAGTCTTTTTCCGAAAGCATGGCCTTCAATTTCTTTGGGAATGACCCAAAAGTCCTAGAAGATTTTATTCTACTAGGTAGAGAGTTCCAGACTGATGATCCTCTGTAAGCAAAGCAATTTTGACTATGCCTAGATTTTAATCTTGAAAGCCTTCAGTTCGAATTAGAGCCACGTACAGTTCATGGACTGGTGAACGTGCCTGATCGCTGCTGGGAGGGCAGAGAACGAGCATTCAACTAAGACTTGGGTGTGTCTTTGGTCTCTAAGCTCTGTGTTACCCAATTCATCTCGATGGCTGGTAGCCTTGTTGTATCGTGTGGATAGCTGGTGTTTTTTCGGTCTTGCAAAATTGGCATACATACCTTGACCACTCTAAAAGTTCTTTATAGTTTCTATTCGTGTTTTCGATACTTTGGCGTTATCCTGCCATCTGCGAAAGACGAGGTGCGGTGCTCAGAAGACATTTTTATGCCTTTTACATTCGAAAAGGAAGACTCAGAGACAGATTTACCTCCTTTGCTATAGTCTAACTCGTGCTGAGCTTCCTTTCTTAAGTTAAACAGTTTTTCTTCGCCGTCGGGACGTCACAGAAGTGTTGGAAGGTTACACGGAAAATTTCAATGGATTGGACAGTGAAAATCAATTTAGCAAGTTGTTGTTTGTATTCGATATAATACCATTTGTATGTACCATATCTGCTCATGCTACACATTTTATCTACCTTTCATTTTATTTACCCTCATTTTATTTACCCTCATTTTATTTACCTAATATTTTAGACGAGTTTTTAAATAATGGTGGCGACTATGCATTACAAGGTCAAACCCAGTTCCAAGCACGCGGGGGCATGACCCCCCAAAGGCCGATGATGAACAAAGGAATGTATCCAGGCTATATGCCGCAGCAACAACAACAACCAAGCAGCCCTTTTCTGCAACAACAACAACATTCAGGGATGACTCCGAGCCCACAAATACGTGGGATGATGCCGAGGTACCCCAACCCCCCAGGGGTAAAGAGGTCTGCATCATCAATTTATGGACAGAACATTATGGGGAATGGCCCCCCAATGGGACAACAACAACAGCAGCAAAGCATGCAGGGGAATTTTCCTCCATTTCCTGCGCAAGTCAAGCAAGAGCCAAATTTTCCTCCGCAGTACCCGGTAAGTTTGAGTTTTTTTGTCTAATTTATTTAAGATAGTCCAAGCATTGTATGCATCATTCGAATTGTCATATAAAGCTTTCCTTATACTCTTTCATTGAGTACTCTCCAATCCAGAATATAAGAGGGTGATAGCAGATTGGGGGCTGGAAAAAAGTCTGAATGGTTAATAGCCGAGGGGAGTTTCAATAAACGGGGGGTTGATAGAATGACTTTTGAGGGGAATTTCTCTTGTTTTGAGCGATCATCTAGCGATGCAAGTTCTTGGTTCGGGCTGGGCAGTCCCATCTTGCTTACAAATTAATAAGCGGGTTGAGGGTTGCAATAAGAATGCGATTGTATACATTTTTTGCGGAAAGAATTAGTCGGGAGAGGGGAACGTCCATCCTGGACTTGAGAGTATAAGTCCATTTTGTTGGTTTTGAAAATTTCTTAGGTAGCCACAATTTGGTAGGATTGTTTGACTATTGATATTCCTAATAAGACCAATAAAGACTTGTCCTGTTAACTGTTCACTTGATTCCTCGGCTCTTCGGCGATTCCAAAAGAAAAGGACCAATCATGCTCGATATTATCAGTCATGCATATGCACTGATTGGTTGGACCGATGGTGATTACACTTCTGATTGGATAGTCATTGCATTGTGTTTACTGGTTTACGTAGTGTTCATTTTCAGAATGTTATTTATAGAGAAATACTTGGTTTTTAGATAGATTTCTGAGCTCAAGCTAACCAAAATTAATTAAAATAATGAAAATACTTTGAAAGACCCAAGGACGAAACTTAAGGGGATATGGGGGTGATTTACCCCCTCCTCATCATTGAAAATTTGCCATTTTGCAGGGCAAAATTTGCAGTACAGTGTATTTTTGCAAACCAATTTACTTGACCCAGGGCTATTTGAGCAAGTGCTGTTACTCGAAACAAGAAGAAAAAGTCGAAAAAACACTGAGGCTAAATCGCTGTTTAAAGATCTCATTTTCGCCGGGCAAAATCTCCGAAACCCCCGAAATATATTAACGTCATGTCCCTGAAAAGGCCTCACTAGCTGACAATGATCTAATTCTAGTTTTTCCAAAATTATCTCATCGGCTATGGCTAGTATTTATTTTAGCAATTGTGTGGAGTCAACAATTGTGGCGCGTTGCTGTATACCTGTTGGATTCGGCACTTCTGAGATATTAATTCCATAAGCAAATTTTAATTGTTTTTATATAGTGGGTGTCAGATTTATTTCAAACTTTTTTAGCAACCTCCTGGGTATGGAAGAACTCCCCCGTCATCAGGCTATAACGGACAAATGCAGCCGGGACAAATGAACATGGGAAATGTTGGTCCTGTTCCAAATATGGGTGGCATGGGAATGCCCCCACAGTACAATAGAATGGCGATGACACCATCCGGAATTCAACCAATCACATCACAGCGAAGGCCCAGTACCCTGCAATACCAGCCGAACCCACAGAGCCAAGCAACGATGCCAGGCAGTCATCCAGTAGGTGGTAGGTATATTCCGGTCTGTGATAACCCAGGAATGCAAGGACCCCAAAGACCTGTCGATCAAAAACCGATTATTGACCCAATGGGGATGCCGATTTCCCATATGAAGACACCAATGAACCCTGGGAATTCACCCATGATGGATCTTAAGCCCCAGCTAAGTAAGTAACAAAACTCCATTGATGTATAATCTTTTGTGTAGTAACATCTAATTCTTTGAGACTACTCTTTGACACCGAACATCCGGGGGGCCGACTTCAAGTTTTTCAAAATTTCACCGCCCATTTACATTTATTAAAACCCCCAACTAAGCAATTTTGAAGAAAATCCAACCCCCAAACTTATTCACACGCAATCCGACTAAACAGTTCATAGTTTTAAAAAGGAAAAGTAAATAGAATACATTGACTTTGTGAACGCACACCAATTTTAACAAGCAAGGAAATCACAACGAATTATATAAGATAGTAACAAGTACAAGTACACACTTGTGGAGATGACATTCTAAAAGGAGTAGGTTTATCTAGAAAGTTTTGGTAAAAATCATGACGAAAATATATCACTAATACTTATACAATATTAGCAACTAATTGTATCAATTTTGAATTACTTTTTGTCCCATACTGTCTATTGAATGTTGACCTCCCCATCTACTAACCCCCCCCCCCCCCACATTTAGCCTTTTAGCACAATTTCAACCCCCTACGTATTATATTCCCCTTACTATTCGGTGCCAAGGAGTAGGTAGAAGCTTGATTGGGGGTTACGACAATGGAGGAAAAGTGCCAGAGAAGTTAAGATATTAACAAGTTATCGAAGATTGATGTTGTACAAAGTTTTGTTGAACATCCTGCCGTATTGGCTTTTACAATGTGAATAGTGTTGGAATTGTAGTAAAGGAACAGGGTTCATGCTGAACGTGGAAAGCCTGGAAAACAGGCCATTGTTACGAAAAATCAGGGAAACCTTGAATAGCCAGGGAATATTCTATAATTTTTATCCAAGTCAGGGATAAGTCATGGAAAGCATATTATTTAGTACAGATTTTGGCAGTAAATGTAAACTGTACCACTTTGCATAGTGCTATATCAAGTATATATGCAGTGTCTACCTATTAGGCTTAATTCTCTTTACCTATTTTTATAAATATGTTAAATGGGGGTCAAGGAAAAAGTGGATGGTTTTGACTATCAGTCAGGGAATAGTCAGGGAATTTTGATTTACTTGTTGGGTATAAACTCTGAGAAATGTTGCGTCCATGAAGGTTTGTTTTCCATATTCTTGTTGCATGATTATATTAATTGATCGGATTCCTCATTTCTATTCACTTCTACCAGAACTTTCTAAGCCCAAACTTGGTACTTTTTTTACTACATACTATTAAAGATTTTGCAAGCAGTTAGTGCATTAACCAGCAAAACACACATACAGTATTTATCTAACTTTTCCATTGATCTTTCCTTCTAGAGCAAAAGGATTGCCTCAGGCTGACCTTTCCCGTCCCAAATGGCATTGTTTTGCAGCCATTTCGACTTGAGCACAATCTGGCTGTTAGCAACCATGCATTCAACTTGCGCGCAACAATTTATCAGACACTCATGTGCAGGTTGGCTTTATCATCATTTTTTAACCGTTTGCCTTCGTTGATTGCTGCCTCTTCACAGATGGACATCGTCTTCCAATGCAGGGAAGTCAAGGAAAAATAAGTGAAATTTGTTTTGCATAAAAAATACTATTGAAAAATCGGGGAATTTTATGAAATTTAGACAAGATCAGGAAAATTTTTTGTATTTTTTAATCATATTAGTAGGTTTGCTAGTATGCGAAAGAACTAGAAAGGAAACAAATTCTGCAAATAATTCTTTTTTTGTGATGAAGTTAAAGCACACTTGTTTGCTCAAATAAGCTAAAATTTGCTTAAACAGGCTTGCATTATAATAGGCGTGGTGTACAAGTTTTGCTCCGAATCTGTTTTGAAAGAGGGAAAAAAGGGTAGAAAGTAAGGGAAAATCAGAGAAATATTAGAGAGAATTGCTTCCCTGATTTGGCAGACACCTTAATCAATATAATGAATCTGTAGCGTCAGGATGGAAGCATGCCATAGTGCAGTTTAAAAACACTTGTTTCAAGAGCCTGTCTATATTCTTGGTGTCCTTAGTGAATCCCTTCCCGGATGCTTCTACTGAATGGCTGTATGTGCGCTGCTAGCGTCGGAGAGTGGCAAAAGTTTCATTCTGTTTTGTGAATTTTGATGCTAAATTTTATAAGTTTTTATATATTTACTTGTTCTCCGTGTGTTTATATAATTTAACAGAGATTTTAGAGCTTTTCCTTATAAATATACTTTATCCCGTTGTAACATAATGCTAGACATTGCTCGACAATTTCACCAGCAAATTTATTAGAGGATCGGCGGAGAGTCATCTTAATGGTTTACTGTAGCTGTAATTGAGTTTGCTAAGCAATAATTTCTTTCTACAGGCCAGATCTTGAACTTCAGTTCAAATGTTATCATCACGAAGACAAAAGTATGACAACTAACTGGCCATCATCAGTTAGTGTCAGTGTCAACGCAACACCATTGTCCATAGAAAGGGTTTGTACACATTCTATAAATATCCACAGACGATTACCAGCTATCAGGGTGTCCACTCCGGCTGGAAAAGCTGGAAAATGAGCATTTTTCAGAATTTGGCTGGAAAAGCTGGAAAACCATAGGCTTTTCTCCTGCTTTGGCTAGAAAAGCTGGAATTTTTTTGTTTTTGGGCCTAATAATAATCAACGGCATTATTAGATGAAAAACAATTTTATCGAGAAACAGGATTAAAAAAGAAAAGATTGTTTAATATCACGTAGGACATCCCTTTTTTCACCAAGTCGACCCAGGATTGGAAGTTTTCCCTATGTTTTGCCAGGGTGATGGGTAGATCTTTACCCTACAGGGGTCGTTAACTGGAAGACGTTGAATTTATATTGGAGTTCAAATTTGTTGGAAATGTTAAGGTCACTCAATACGTTGTGACAGTAGTCGGACCGCTTTTCAATGGCTGAATTTCATATCAAAAGTCATGGCATGGCTGGAAAACAATGTGTTTTTTCTGCCCAAAAGGCTGGAAAAAAGTCACTTTTTTCTGAAACTTTGGTTGGAATTTCAACTTTAACTCAGTGGATACTCTGAGCTATGCAAGTCCTTCCATTTCTATCATCTAATAATTCCTCATTCAATCATTTCCTTCATTCAATCACTTCCTCATTCATTCAATTCCTTTTTTCAATCAATTCCTCATCTAGCCAATTCCTTATTCAATGAATTAATCAAGATTGAAACAAAACATGGTCATTCATCAAGGCCAATTGCTTTGGCAATCATCTCTCAAATCACTAGGCCTGTTTTCCTGTCGATATGTGTTTAGTGATTGTTTTTGGTTTCGCCTTTAATTGCATGGTTATTTTTTGATAAACGCATTTCAGTTTTCTACCCTTTCAACCATTTGCTTTCACGAGAGGGGAACTTTATAGGTTAAAGGGAGTTATTTAACAATTTTTAATTGAAAGGGAGGTTTACAACTAGTAAAGGCTTATTAGAAAGGTGGTGGTGTGTCTGAGTTGAGTACAGTAAAAGCCTCCACACAAGCGCCTTCATCTATTAAAAATTTGACCATGGTATTTTGACTTCAAATAGCTAGAACCTTTTCAGCCTGATATTCCAACTAGGTTCTTCTAAGTCGCTTGTGTTTTATCTACTGGGAAATAAACTCAATCTTTTTGCCAATTAACCCCTTTTGCGGACCTTCCGAAAGTAGTCTGAATTCTCGAGGTGGGTAGGTTCATGCATCTGTTTTGATCCACAAAGCTTTGAGTGATTATGTTGCCATAGTATTTGAATGCTAACTGGTCAGCTATCCTTTGTTTGGTCATTGTATTGGACCCTGTTTAGAACCAGCAACCTGATTACTGGAATTTCCTCATCACAATAGAACAGGCTCATTTAGAAAATATAGGTTTTTATTATGGCTTTTACTTTACTGTATATGATGGTTTAGAGCTAGGTGTTTTTATGCCTCAAACTAAAATACTGTATGTTTGACATTGTCCGCAATTATTGATATTCTGTAGAAGTAATTGCTTCGTTTTCCTTTAGGGAGATAGTAGAGCATCCCACAAGCCACTCTTGCTGAAGAATGTATGCAAACCCGGAAGGAATACTATACAAATAACAGTTTCTCAGTGTTGTTGTGTACGTGCACATGATCACTTTGTTCATATTACCCACATTGTATTATTTACCGTAGTCCATGCTAGAAAGAACAATGAAATAATTCGACTCCACCCGAGTAGTCGATCGGAGATCAGCTAGCCGTAAACCAAAATTGATATCCGAATACTGCTTATTCGAGCTATGGTGGAGAGCTGTAATATACATACATACTCTTTGAAGCCGAATAGTAGGGGGTGCCCGATTGCAAATTTTTGTACCCTTTCACTAAGCAATTCTGAAGAAAATCAAACCCCTGATTTTGCTAAGCTAAAGATGTCAAAATTTTAAAAAGGATAAGTAAATAAAAGACATTGGCTTTGTGAACACAAATCAATATTAACATGTAAGGAAATCAAAGCACGCTATATACCTTATACAATGTTAACAACTAATTGCAATAGTTTTGAAATATTTTGGTTCCCATACCGTCTATTAAACTTTGACCCCCCCCCATCTATTAGCCCCCCAATTTATGCTTTTTAGTAAAAATTTTAACCCTCCTTATTATTTGGTGCCCAGAGTACAAGGTTTGATTTGTCGCCCAGAAAAACTTTTAACTGGAATATTGTTAAGCCCCTGGTAGTTTTCATGCCTGGAAATTTGAGCATATTTTGTTTAGCTCTGATGTGCGTGGCTCCATTTAATTAATTTTTGTCCTTTTAGTCCCATCTGTTTGTCCTACAACTCGTTCACCGCCCATCTGTGAACTCAGTGCTACAAGGACTGCTCAAGAAGAGATTGCTACCCGCCGAACATTGCATAGCGAAAAGTATGTAATTTTTTTGTTTACTTTATTTATTTGTTTTGAGTAAGCTGTTATACCTAGCTTTTCAGCTAATTTAGGCCTGCTATGCATGCTGCATCCAGGCATGGAACCCCTAGTTTTATGTCCCTTCCGAAGGACGGCAGAGTGAGCTGTTTTTGTCGTTCATCTGGAAGGTCGCCTACCCAGTTTCTGACCGTACACAGCCATGCTTAACTTCAGTTAAACTAGTGGAGCTGGCTGAGCCGCTTGGCCACTCACCTCGTTAGTAATAGAAGTAATAGAGTACCTTAGTTAGTACTTGTTACTGTATCGAGAATAATTTGTTAACTAACTGGCTTTACTTTTGTGACATGCTTGGGGTTAGGTAATTAAGTAGGTTTGGTGTCCGGGGATGTGCCATTTTTGGAGGTGCTTTTGTCCTGAAAAGTGCGGGATTGTTGGTATCATGTAAGAGATATCTAGAATTATGAGCTCAGACATTGAGCCAAAATGGAATGTGCCCGTTGAAAACTATGCTTTGTTAACCCCCGTACTGGCATGATATAGTATTCAATATTTGGTCCCACTTTTTTCAGTCAAGAAGCACTTTCAGATGACCGGCCAAGCAATTTTGAATGGGGATGATGGAGTTGAACAAACAGCAATCAAAGTGACGTTGAAGTGTCCGATAACATTTAGGCGAATTGTTCTGCCAGCTCGAGGGCATGACTGCAAGCATATCCATTGTTTTGACTTGGAGTCTTATTTGAAGCTGAACGTAGAAAGAGGCCTATGGAAGTGCCCTGTTTGCAGCAAGAATGCGATTTTGGAAGGTTTAGAGGTTGACCATTACTTGTGTCAGATACTCACAACACTAGCAAAGTATGTACAATTTTTTTCTATTTTCTTTTATTCCTTTTGACATTTGTAGCATCTTAACTGGCAAAGTGCCCGTCTACATGCTTTCCATGACGACGTTTGTCTTTCCATGAATGTTATGGCTGCTACCCTAGGCCAAGACAGATCAATGTATTCACAGCCGTCGGCTGTTGCATCCGACGGCAACTTTTTGCGAGGCCTACTTTCGCTGAGGTACCGTAATATGGGGCTACTTGGACCGTCAGGTAACTTGGACCGGTAAGGAAGTATGAAGAGAGTTATGTACAATACAGTGTTGGTAGTAGCATAAACCATGCATTAGATATTGTACTATTGGTTAAGGGTTCTAATTATCAAATAAAGAGTTTTGAAGCCAGATAATAGATTCTGTTGCCTATGTGGGGGGGGGGGGCTAACTGGTCAGCACCAATATCAGTCCAAATTTCACATTTACAAAATGGGTACCATGCAGGACGCCATATTATTAGCAGATTAATGTCATGCAATGTGGATGAGAATGACATGAATTTTTACAGTATCAAAAGCTGCAACAATTGATGATAGGTGACTTCCACAAACTTAGTGCTTATTTCCACCAGCGTCACTTATACAAAAAATGGGGCAACTTGGACCACCTTATGTTATGGAATATAATGGGAATGATCATTCGCAAAGTCTTGAGCGTCCTTTATTTCATATGTTGAAGTATATGAAAAGTAATTTCACGTGCAGTTAAACAACCTTCACAGTAATGGCTTTCAACCTTTTCCTGAAGCGGAAACGTACGGGAAAATTGCAGCCCATGATTCCAGTGGCTTGAGGAATCCTGTTCACACAGTTGGACTGGAGAATGAAAAATTACTGCCCATCGTAGCATTTTTGTAAATTCTGTTCATTGTCTTTATTCTTCTCTTTTCTGTTCTCCAAAAGTTGGAAGTGGTGCAAGGTACCACAGAATATAGTTACTTCAGAAACTGAAAGATTCCAGTTAATGGTCCAAGTTCCCTCAAGCTGTGGTTACTTGGACCAGTAAGGCTCTACAGGAATACAGGAAATATGGCGCACCATAAGTTTGCAAATCCATTTGTTCATAAAGTACTAAGTCTCTTCTATCTTTCCATGAACCAATAGCAAACGAAAAGTAACGGAAAAATTTTATAGGCAAGCAAAGCTGAAAAGTGGTCCAAGTAACCCTAAACTGCGGTAACTTGTATGATGAGCAAATTTTCAGTGTTGTTAGCGCCTTACAACTCCTAATCAAATAAACACAACTCTTACTTAAATAACTGTTTAAAGGGTTGTAGATTTTGTCGTGTGTCTTGAACTGCAAGGTAAATATTGAGTAACTAAGGAAGTTTGAAAGACTGAAGACGGAAAAGTAACGGTAGAGAACAATAGAAGGATAACCTCCTTGAATAATTATTGTTTGAGATTCCATCTCACACCCTTATAAAGCATTCAATATTCAGAAGGTGGTGGGGCTGTTTTTCACATGCTCTTTCTATGGTTCATGTACAAAGGATTCCAGAATCCTATTTAAATTCCCTTCTATTTTCGACTTCTATTTACTTCCATTTCCATTAACTGAATGACTTGCATTTTAGAACTGAAGTCGAGGAAGTAACAATTGACTCAACTGGCTCATGGAAACCAGTATCTGTAAAAATGGAGAAACAAGATGACGATTTTTCCGGAGGTAAGAGATTTTACCTTCACCCTTTCGGCTGTTGTCAGGGGGCATCTTTTAATCGACGATGCTGTTGAGTACCTTGTTTGACGTTCTAATCCTATGGGGATATCCTCGTCGTTTCTTGGTGGGAGTATTCAGCTGAAAAAGCGAAACAAAATTACTTTTGATATCATCCACATTTAAGAACATACTCAGAATATTTGTAGATATTTGTAGTAAGGAAACTTATGACAATTTTTATCGTTTGTGAATACGCGTTTATTATTTTATAAGAAATTTTTTTAGGGCAAGTTCTAAAGTTTTCTTAACTTATCCACGATTCCAGTATCAACACTTTCTTAGTAAAATTATTTTGAGTTCCAACGTTTTGCATATGCACATAGGAGGAAGGTGTAAAGCTACATGTACCATTGAAATTATGATGACTCTTATTAAATAGCAGGGGTTAAAATGTTAATAGAAAGCCAGTTTAGCATGCATAACATTTTGTACGCAGATAAATCGCATTTTAAATACTTACAAACTTTCTTAGGTTTCAAAAATCCAGTACTGAACTTTCTTAACTTTTTGAGTAGGCGAGTACTATTTTAGTATAAACCACTCTCTTTTAAATAGAAAATGTGTAATTTGACATATTCATTGGTGATAGAACTGTACGATTCGAGTATCAACAAACCCAAACCTTGCGTTCTTCCTACCAGTAGTATTTGGCAATTGTGGTATGTGAGAATGTCATGATTTTTACCCAGGTTTGCCGTCAAAACGACTGAAATCCATGTCTCATGACACCAATCCACTCCATTCGCCAAACGGAGCACAGCCGCGTACACCGTACTCACAACAACAACCACTAACTCCTCAGAATCTACCTACAAGCCCTGCGAATCGACCGCCCAACACCCCAACAACAACGCAAGGTTCTTCCCGTACTCCTCAGCCGCATCCAATGGCAGCGGGAACACCAACATCTGACACAATGGGACCCCCGTTATTTCCACAATCATCTGCAGGAATGTCTACAACGCAAAACGGCTCTAAACAGCATACAGCAGGAGGCGATGGACTAAAGCAAAGTAAGGACTAGCCTTCGAATACTTATCATCGCTCTGCACGATTCTATTTAATATTGTCTGCATGATATTAGAGCATTTACTAATTAAATGCATTTTGACGACAAAGGCGACTCATTCAGTACCCTGTTAGGCCCAGACCCCATTGGGTGACCTGTGTTTGTTAGAGCCATAACGTAGTTAATGGATGCTCAGTTTTTGCACCTTTTTTAGCAATGAGGATATTTTGTCAGCTAGAATCTTTTTCATTTCATTTCATTTTCTATTCATTTTATAATTTTTTACGGAGGGGAGCCTTTCAGCAAAGATGCTGGTTTTGAAAGGTCCCTTCATCTGACTGCTATATGTATTGTGGCCACAACGCCTGTCTCGGGTGTAGTAAAATTGGAATTTACTGTTGTACCGATGTTTTTACGGACAGTCGCGAAATGTCAAGAAATTTTATTGAAACTTGAAGAAGGTCAGGGAAAGTAAAGAATGTTATGATCCATGCATATGAATTTTTGGTGCTTGGTGCATAATTCTAAACACTGCACACGTATGACAACACGCATGACAGAACACCCTTGACAGAACACTCAAGCCAGCTTTCATTTGCCTACAGTTACTAAATATGTACATTTCTGACATTATAGCCTTAAAAGATGAGCCATTCATATCATTTGTAGCACTGGTTGGTCGGGAAAAATATTATGTATTTCTTATATTTAGTCAGGAGAAACACGTTCATTTTGAGGAAAGTTGGGGAAAATGTTAGGTCAGAGCTTCCAATATTATTAAAGTAAGCGGCTGATTATAGATATTATGGGGTTGTGCCCCATAGAGGGCCACCCGTTGTGTTTACGTTTTTGCGTCATTGTAAGCCAATTTAGACGGCAGTTCAAGCAGAATTAGCCGACAATAGATCGTCGGTAACCGCCATCTGTTCAAGGCTCTGTAGATATGACGTTTATGAACCTTCATACCGTATAACACTCAACTGTAGCTACAGCTAGACTTAACGCAGAAGTTGTTTTAATCAACAAAGAGTTGAATGCACTTTTTTTATAAGAAGACTGTTACTGTATTTACAAAGTCATTGAATTACGATATTGTTTACAGATAAAGATAAACTGCCATCCAGCACGCTATCATCACCCGATCCAATACGAAAGCCCAGTGCTTCGAATATCCCATCCAGTAAGTCAAGTGGAACAGTTGTCGATTCAGGAGATGTGAGTCATAGCAAAGACCAATGCAATCCAGATGCTGATTTAAGCAATTCGTATTTGAACCTGGACAACATTTTTGAAGCCAGTGGGGACAATAATGAAGAGGGCAGTCTCGAGGTATGATTCACAATCACTTGCTTTTTGTTGCTTTTGGTATTAATGATTTCTCGCTATTTTAGCTATTGTGAGATATGATCAACAATCATATCATGTCTTTCGTTATGCTCTAAACATGCTTCATACTGAACCTGGATAACCTGGAAAATAGGCCATTTTCGTGAAAAGCCAGAGAAAACAATGAATAGTCAGGGAATTTTCTATAATTCTTGTACAAATCAGGAAAAAGTCAGGGAAAAAAATTGTTTAGTCCACAATTCATTTTCATTAGCTCTTTGGATGGTTGTTTGCCCTTTTAGGCTCCAGTTTCTTGACCTATTTTTGTAAATGTGTGAAATTGGAGTCGGGGAAAAAGTACCTCAGTGTATTCATTAGTACGATATAAAGTTTTAGTCCTGTCATATAGTAAGCGTTGAACCAGTTAATAATGCAATGCCTTTACTTAGAAGTGTTGGAAGGCACCCACAATTGCCCTTCGTTTTCTTCTTCATCTATGCAGATGTATTTGTTCCGTGGAATTTTTCGCCTACCGTAAATTCTCGAATAAGCCTCCGGGGCTTATTTGCAAAAATGAATTTTTGGGTGGGGGGGTTTTACCGAGGGGAGATCTTATTCGAGGGGGCTTATTTCAAAGTTTGGCATTTTCTCAAGGGTTGACATAAAAAACGACACATTTTTCTCAATCAACTAAGTTAAAAAATAAATAAAAGCTATTTTGCAAGCAGCATTATTAGTCAATAACGATTTCTTCATTATCATCACAAAAGTTGTGTTTCCTTCTGCTTGTTTTGTCTCCAATCAAAGCTATTATGCTTCCTTCCCATAAGACCCTATGCAGGGATGTGCGGTTGGGGGGCGTCGCGCCCCCCAGTATTTTAACATTAGCAAGAGATTTTATAGAAAGGTAGCCAGACTGCCAGAGGTTTGGCCACAGAATTTTCTGTGACCTTTTTTTAAGTAACAATAGTTAGTCAATTGGTCAAAACGCCCCCCCCCTCCAACAGAAGGTGTCTCGGCACATTGCTGGACCCATGGGGGTTTAATTGTTGCAGAAATGATTCTTAGTTGGAGGCGTATTCCAGGTGGCTTAATTGGAGGCTAGGGTTTATTTGAGGATATGCGTTAATCGCATTATTTACTTTAGGTGCTGCCTGACAACCTGGATCCTGCTGAATTGCTGTCATATCTTGGACCACCTGATCTTCCAAGTGAGGACATTTTATCCATGCTAGAATAGAAATGTAGTCTTGTTTGACAGACTGGCTGGCGTATTAATTTGTGAAATGTATTTTCGTTTAGCTCATTGTAGTAATCACCCTTAAATTCACTTAAAAATTGAACTCAAGAAAAAAAGAGAATCTCGATGTGGGTGATACTTTGTCCGTGGTATTGTGTATTAAAAGTGCTCGATTTCTTGCCACAAACATTTGGCTGTTGACTGCATGGTGGATTTCGTAGATGTTATTATTTGTCATTCTTTTAAGTCTAACGGTATAGCGTCGTGTATGTTATTTTATAACTAAATATATAAATATATATATACAGTAAATATATTCCATTTTCCCCACATATTTAAGTAGAGGTAATATATTTTCGTTAGGTAACTTTATTTTATTTTGATAATTACTACTATTGTTGCTACCACTTTTAATTTTTTAAATTGAGTTTTTAGATAGCGGTGTCTGCTCCCTACAGGAATTTTAGTATTACACACATAAGACCCTAGAGATCTCCTAATACCGGGTAGAATTTGCATCTGGGGATAGTCCTTCTTCCTTTTAATTGGTTATCATATTGATACACATTGAACTACTTCATATGAAGATCTGCAGTATATCTGCGAATTTGGATTTCTTCATCAAGGATGTCCTTGAAGCTTCCGTATTACTGCTCGGTTATGACTTTTGTCGTTGATTTCACGAGATGTTTGGCCCTTTGGCTTGTCTCGATCTCCTCCCGGGTCACTCGAAACGCTTCCACTAAGCAGTTTCATTTTAAATTCAATGGTTTGTATCGTTTATGCAGACACCCTTTTCATTATAAATGTAGCCGAAAGATTAAGACTGTTCTTGTAAAGAACGTGTTTATTTGACCAAATTCTATGGTCTTTCAACAAGTGGTCAGTACATTCCATGTGTGGTGATAACGTTTCACCATAGGGAGGTAGTATTTTAGATCGGTTGTAGTAAAAGTTTGTCGTCCTAGAATGCTAGTTGTTTGTCACGTAGTTGCAAATAAGGATTGGTAGTCGATCGTATAACCTAGGCTTCACCAACCAATGCCCCCCTTGTTATTATTTTTTCATGATATGATTGTGGTCTGGAGTTTGTAGGCTCAAGTAAATGCCTCCAGTTGCAGCCCAGTTATAGCAATGTGGCACAGTACGACAATAACCCACGTATAAGAACCAGGGTTTTTAAACCTGCTTAAATTTCCGCTTCAAGCCCCCTTTACAGAAGCACCTATCTAGCCCCCCAAGCATTTCGATTCCCCTACGCATAAGAACCTATTTAAGCTAAAATTTTGAGCTTTAGGTTCTTATCAGTGGGGTTGCTACATGAAATTGGTGTGAAAAGATAGGAACCTAGTTTGAGCGCTATCGTTGCCTGAAAGTTCTGTAACTACCATTTGCAAGAAACTGGCCATCCTATTTTAAATGCCGATGGCCCAGGGTAGTTTCCTCTCTAACAGGAACCCCCTTTGTGCGAAATTAGGCCGACCCTTACATCAACATACGATTCCATGTATACTAAATTGAAAAAACCATGCTCTTATAGACGGGCTGTTACTGCAGTTTCTCCCATTCATTGGATAGCTTTACCCATTCAGCAGCAGCTTTGTGAGCTTTTCACTTAATTTTAATATATAGTTACCCTTCAAACACTTTTGATGGCAAAAATCTCTTGTCTTCGTACAGAGAATGGGGTTTTTTTAGATGAATAAATTGCAGTCGCTGGTAAGGTTATTAAGTGGTAGTTTTCTGAAGTAAGTACATCAGGTTTTGGGAAGGGAGGCCTTCTCTTAACAGTGATCAGAATTTCCTCGCATGTATGTTTAAACAATTATTTATATTCATTTCGACTTAAAAGACAGATTGAGGTGTAAATTTCTAAGGTAAATCATTTCCCATGTACCGTGGTACCGTGAAAGCTGCTCCTCGGAGCAGCTAGTTATTCGCTTTGACAATGGCAATTTTAAATGGCAGAATTCTATCAAATTTGATCGATTTTATTTGGCAGTTGATTACAAGAAATAGTAGCTATCTTTCTATGTATATTCTTTGCTAGTCGTTATATGTATATCCTGCTGAGATTTTGTATGAATATGTTTTGAAAAATACCACTGTTTCTTATTTTCTATCCTTCTCGCGCAAGAACTCATCCTGCCAACCTGCATAATTAGGATCAACTATTGTATCAATCGTAGAACGGTTTAAGAGATTTTTGGGACTATTGGTATCTTTTCAAGATTTTCGTTCTTTCTTGTAATTTTTGTGTTTTTCTTTTATTACTCTTTGGATTATATTTGCGATTAAATTATAATGCACTGTTTATAAGAAAGTGGTTTATACGAAAGTATTACTCAGTAGAGTCCAGAAAAAGTCGCGGCTGTGAGCTGGAAGAAGGTTTCTTAAATTTGTTCCAGTTTTGAGGAAGGCTCAGTAATTGTATAAAAAAATCTCACTTGAGGAAAATTTTGATGCTTGTAAATCAGGCGATTTGGCATGGAGAAAATACAAGGACAATATGGGAAGCTTCACATCGATGCTGTATAACGAGGATGGTTATACATAAAGAAGTTACTGCCGGAGGAAGGTGCGACTTTATTGTGGACTCTGGTACTCAGTTGCTCAAAAAGTTAAGAAACTTCAATACTGCGTTGTTAAGACCTGGGAGGGTTTATATTTGTATTTGAAATACGATTAATCTTTGTATGAAATGTCATGTATATTATGCTGGATATTCTCTAGCAGTTAAAATGAGTTGTTATGCTGGATGTTCTTTAGCAGTTAAAATGAGTTGTTATGCTGGATGTTCTCTAGCAGTTAAAATTCTGCTATTTATTGAGATTTGCAATAATTACAGGTGTACATTGAGCTTTTCATATTCCACTACTGTGCATGCGCTAAACAATGGAATTCAAAAACTTTGGTAATAAAGTTTAAAGGAAGCTTTAATACTGGCATCGTGAAATAGTTGAGAAAATTTGAGTACTGGGCCAAAAAAAACAAATAAAAAGACGTGTATTTTTCACTAAGGTTAATGTATAACCGTTCTTATTATACGGCATCGATGTATACGAGATCTGTTCAGAGTGATATGGCCCAGTTCTACACAAAACATGCAGTTCTGAAAAAATTGGAGCAGTTCGAGTGATGCAACTTTGAAGCTAAACGGTTTATTATTCTAAGTGAGCTGTCATTGCGTTTGACAGGTACTATGGTGGAAGCATATTAGAATTATAATAAATTTTCATACCTAATGAACAATATGCAAGAGAAATTTCACCACCCCACTATGATATGTAATTGTTTTCCAAACCCCCACTTCTTAAATTTTATTCGTCTGCAAAACCACCCTTAGCCTACTAACTAGAAGTTTCCTCATCGACAGCCAGGAAACAACCATAATGATGGAAGTTTATAATCACCAGTTCCAGATTCTTCTCATTTAGAAGAATTCTAGAACTCAGACACGTACTTGCATGGGGCACGGGGGCGGAGTCCCCAAATGAAAGATTTTGCACGGTTTCGCCCCACCCCAACAGAACCACCATGCGTAGATCTAGCCAAAAATCTGACGTATAGTTGAAGGATGTGGTCAAAAATGTAGGGCGTGGTCAAGAGCGTATAAACGAAGGAGCAGATTCCCGCCGAATGGTCATGCTGGTATTTGGTATTGGGTATTTGGTTCCCTTTGCACTTTACTTAGCTCTAGAGCACTAAGTGCACCTTGTGAAAAATTAGATCCCTTTTGCATTTGTTCCCCTAGCTAGGCTTCCAATAGAAAAGACCATGATGCAATGTAGGTATGCCACATGGACGTAGAACCGGAAATAAAATGGGGCACAGAGGCACGTGCTCCCACTTTTTATAAATTTTTATGTAGAGTGCTCCTTTCAGCTTATATAGTTTCCATTTTTTTGCCTGTCAGGGTGCTCCTGAAGATATGTGCCCCTATTTTTTGAAAGATCCCTACCTCCCTGGTATGCCAACACCAGCATACTGCTTTGTGCATCACTGGACCATTTTCAAGCCACGTCATCGGCAAACCGACGCTTCCTGGAGAAGTTCCCTAACCTATTTACGACAAAATCATACAAAAAAATGTGTCTTAGAAAGCAGCTTGCCTTATTCGTATATTTGCAATGATTGTTTATCTAACAGCCGTTTTACATTTGACAGGACTAAGCTGGAAGTAACCGCAATTGATGGAGAAGAGTGCTCTCCTCACTTCAACAGGAGCTCCTCAAAACCACACTTCCGGCCTGTGAAGTTGTTCCAGTTATTATTCATTACTTCACTCTTCTTTATGTGTCGTCTGCTCCTAGCAGGTTGACAGTCATTTACCTCCACTCCTCTCTGTTGTTTGCCAATCGCACACAATCACAATAATTCAGATTCATCCAGTCTTTGATGTTGTCCATCCAATTTACTCTTCGCCTTCCCTTATATCTTCTTCCTTCAATTTTCCCTTTTTGTGTCACTCTCTGGATTCTATTCTCTCTTATAAGGTGTCCAAAATATTTAAATTTTCTTTTCCTTATTGATGACAAGAGTCCTAGTCTTGCTTTAAGGCCGGTTTCCATTAGAGCGCTTTCATTCGCACAAGCATTGCGCCTGGAAGTTGACAGAGGTACAACTCCCATAGCTCTGTGCCTTCGCAGCCAAAAGTGCTGCAATGGAAACCGGCTTTAAGCCAGTTGAAAAACTTCATTGTTTGTTTTGTGCTCAGTCCACAGTATTGTTAACATTCTTCTCAGCATCCACATTTCAAAAGCTTGTAGATGTTTTGTTGTTATTTTTGTAAAATTCCGAGTTTCTGATCAATGAAGCAATGTTGACCAAATGGAACACTCACATAGCCTCCTTCTTGTGGCAATACTTATCTTCCTTGATGCTAAGAATTTATTCATTTTTATAAAGGCACTCCTTACAATTTGAATTCGTCTTTTAATCTCTTTCTCACACCCTCCATCTTCTGTAATGAGTGAACCTAAATATGTTATCGAACTAGTCTGTTGAATGGGACTTTCTTCTAATGTTGAGTTAATTCGCGGAGATGGTGTTGACTTACTGATTACCATAGTTTTGGTTTTCTCGATGTTCATTACCATGTCATATGGCTTTCCAGCTTCATTGCATGCATCTAACAACGTTTGTAGATCGTTTGGGCAAAAACACAAAAGGGCTGCATCATCAGCACATCTTAAGTTGTTAAAGTTGATGCCTTTTGCCGTAACTCAAGTCAAATCCTCCACCTCTCTAAATATCTATTCTGTGTATAATTCAAACAGGTTAGGTGACAACACACATCCTTGTCGTACTCCTCTCTTATCTCAAAGTCAGATGATACCCATGACTCCGTACAAACAACTGTTTTTTCATCCCAATACAATTTAGTAATTACTTGCAAATCTTTTGCCATCCAAACCAAATCTCCTTAACGCATTCTATCATTTTTGAGTGCTTTACCTTGTCAAAAGCCTTAGAATAATCAATGAAACAAATATAAATATCCTTTCCCACTTCTATTGCTCTTTCGCATACCGTTCTGATGTTCAATATTAATTCTCTAGTGCCTTTTCCTTGTCTGAAGGCACTTTGCAATTTGCTGGTCTCTTTGTCTATCCTATCCTTAATTCTAAGTTGAATGATTTTCTGAGCTTTTGGTGTTTTGGGAATCGGTAGAAAAATAGACTTAACAATACAATACAATTTCAATTTTTTACAGACGGTAGCCCATTCAGCTGAGCTAGTTTGCAAGGGGCCGTCTATTTACAAAACAAAAACCAAAATCTTACAAAAAAGTACATATTTTAGAAAGTCTACACTGAAAAGAGTATAAAACAAGGTATATGAAGCAACTCTTTACAAATATGACTTAAAAGATGCCAGAGATGGTGCACATTTAGCACCAGCTAAGACTTTGCTCCTCTGAAAGAATATCCTTTTTGTCCATTATTAGTTTTTTTCAGTGGCAACTTCAAATCTCTATAAGTGTTTCTTAGGGCTCGACAAGATTGTTGAGAATTTCGAATTAGAAGTTGTCTAAGGAAATTTTTTGAGCAAGGTCATTGAGGGACTTACAAGTTATTAGTTTTAACTCATTTTCGTAAAGTTCGCTGATCGATCTTAGACCAAGTTTTGCTAATAGTGGTGTGGCAGGGGTATCGAATGCACTGTTAGTTATCATTCTAACTGCTCTATTCTGCAGCTATTGGAGTCTGTTTATGTAAATTGTGCTACAACACCCCCAGACAGAGGAGCAATATCGAAAATGTGGCTTTATTATGCTTATATACAAGTTCTTTAAGATTTTCTGTGGTAAAAACTTTTTGCATGTTTCAGTACTCCTAAGGCACGGGAGACCTTCCGCAAGATTGTATTCTCGTGCTTTTTCCAATTTATATGCCTATCAATCTGAAGACCAAGATATTTTGTTTCTTTTATATTTTGCATATATTTGTGTCATGTATTGTCAAGTCTAATTCGCCTAATACCTTCTGATGCTTTTGACGAGATAAGATATTCATGGAAATAGTTTTAACTACATTTAACGATAGCTTGTTCCCTTTAAGCCAATTGTCAAGGCTCTCAAGATCCTTGTTAATGGTATCATTCAGCTGAGCTAAACTAGCACCATGATAGTATACACCTGTATCATCGGCATACATGGCAACAGCACAGTTTTCTACGACTTTAGGAAGGTCATTGCTGTAGACAAGAAATAAGAGAGGACCATGACACGAGCCTAGAGGTACTCCAATTTTAACTGCATTAACCTGTGAGTCTGTCCCATTAACTCTACAAAATTGCTTTCTACCTGCAAGATAAGACAAACCAACGCATTTCATCATTTCGGACCCCATACCTCTCAAGCTTTCCACAAAGAAGTGAATGCCTTTCTAAGATCGATAAACGTGGCACCAACCATTTCACTATTATCAAACGCAGAATACCAATCATCAGTGCTTTCTAATATGCTCTTGACCACCTGAGTACACCATTGTTGTTTCCTCCTTTCTGAGTTTACTACTATTTGCCCATCTTGTTTCAACATACCCTAATATATCAATTTACATTTCTGCCATTTCTTGAAATACACTAATTTACCCGGTTGATATCAGGTTCTAATATTCCATGTTGCTATACATAAGGTCCTTCCCCTAGTTTTCAAAACAGCAGTATCAGATCTTATCCTCCTATTACTCTGGCATCTCTAATAGACGGGCCCCTCGTCTATTAATTTCAGGAGAATTTTCTTCCCCCCCCGTTGCTTATTAGCACCCCCTTCTATTAAATTTTAAAAATCGATCATGATCAGAAAACGCAGAAAATTACACCACCTTTTAATAAAGCAATCTACCAGCATGAACCACCTTCTCTTAGCACCCCTTTTCAATTGAAAAGCTGCCGACATGCATACCCCCTTCCATTAGCACCCTCTTCTTATTGAGAACTAGCCGACATAACACCCTCCTTCTATGCGCACCCCCCTTCTTTTAAGAATTGGCCGATGTGAACACCCCCTTTCATTGCTCCCCTTCTATTAGAGACACTAGAGTAAGGCTTAGAATTACCTCGTCATAACCAGTTGTACTGGGCAATGGGGTAGTCGCTTCTTCCTTGTGGTTAGTATCTGGACTGGTCGCAGGGGACCCAACTTCTCCATTCTAACACTGTATTTTTTTCTATTTCTACCCATAACTAATTATGCGTGATTTATGCATGGTGGGGGCCCAATCCCCTCCATGGAGGCTGGCCACTAGCCCTTTTCATCAGGTAAAATGCCTACCCCTTTCGGGAGGGGGTAATGAGCTTCATTCAAGCAGACCTCATTAAAAGTTTTTGTGCCTGCAAGTGTAGATCTTAGAACACTATACCTGCAGGAAAATTAGAACGTAATAGATGGTCATATACAGATTTGGATGAAATGTACCCGCAGAACTCTTAACTGTGGCATTTTATGCCTACGAGGCTCACCGCTGGCGCAGATTAATGAGCTTCATTCATTGCAAAACAAAGAAACTTTGACTAAGAAAAAAACAATGTCACAAAGCGTCAAAATTAAAAGCAAATGATCCCTTGACAATATTTAAATATAATCACTTATTTAATTTAATAATGCATGTGAAAGAAATAAAATACACGGCTAATTAAGTCTCAGTTTCTTCGTCATTTCAAAACGCTGGGAAATGATAAAATGTTTCCTAATAATAAACGAGTGTAAAAAGTCAAGCGTATATGAATTATGAAAACGTGAGTCCTGCTTCTGAGTAAACGTTGTAAACTTTTTCTAATGCGACTATGTATGCTGCTAATCGGAGGTCTAAACCAAGATTGTATTCTTGAGCACACCGCATGATTTGCTACAAAAGAAGATCAGATGACGTCAGAACTGCTGCTTTCGCCTAGATGGGAGATTTTAAGTATAAGCAATCCATTCCCGAAAGAACTTGGTGCGAGAGCGTCAACGCGCACGTGCGCTCTTGTCTACAAGAGCGATTGCTGCTAAGTATCTGGAATTATACGTGTGTCCAACATACAGAGTTTCTTGTTGCTGAAGCATGCCAAATGCCTCATTTAGGATAAAACACGATAAAGCAGAGTTATGAAAGCAAAAGGTGACTTTCACAGGCATTTCAATGAGACGCTCGCGATTGCTCGTCATGGACCCAACACGTCCCACGCGCTCGATTTCTCGCACACGCAAATCTATCAATTTCATTGCTGGGGCGCGATGCAATTGGTAGATTATACATTCAAGTATAATGGAAAGCTCATAATCAATGGTTTGGCTGTTAAAATAGTTCAATTAAGTCACTTCGCTGTACTTCTGAATGTCTTGTATCCGTAAAGTAGTTGATTCTTTTTGTACCTAAATGATGAAGGCGAGGAAAGCGAAGATGATAGCGAATTTGATGCTCTTACTGAGAATTAACGAGTACTAAGCACGAAATTATTGCCTCTAATTGTTGTCAACTCAGAACTTTCACGCCTTAATCGATGGCTGCAAGGTAATAAGCTGTCATTGAACGTTATCAAAACTCAAGCCATGATAATTGGGTCTAAGCAAAAACTAAGCCACATGACACAGTCATTACTCTGCCTTCCAAGATGTTATCTTGAGACAGAAGACATTGATTTTGTAAATCAAACTAGATATCTTGGCTTAATAATTGATGACAGCCTAAAATGTGACAGCCAAGTTAAGAGCATACAGATTAAAATATAAAAATATGTTCCATTTGCCACTCTTAAAGACATGTACAAGGGTATAGTAGTGCCTAACTTCAATTATTGCTGCTCTGTTGGGGGCTCCTGTGGAACAACTAAGTTAAACAAATTACAAGAATTTCTAAAATAGAGCTGCAAGAATAGTAACGAATAGTCCATTTGATTCTTCTGCAACATTTCTGATTCAAGATCTAGGATGGCCTACGATCGAGGAGCGTATTCATCGTGAGATGTCGGTTATGGCATATAAATGTTTGAACAAGCTAGCTCCCGACTACTGTAGCAGTTGCATTTCTAAACTTTCTGATCCTCACACACGTGAACTTCGGGATTCTGCGACTGATCTACTAATACCCCGTATGAAAACGTCGTATTGGCAAAATCCTTTGCTTTTCGTGGAGCAAAAGATTGGAACAATCTTGATTTAAGAACAAAACTGGCACCCTCTATTTATTGCTTCAAGTCATCTTTGAAAGATTCCAAGATTAATTGCATGGGTTAGCTTGTCTTCTTTTAGATTGTTTTTTGATTGCATTTGTAATTATTTATACATATGTAGATCGTATTATTTTAGATATCTTATATTGAAATTAGGTTTTCTCTTTTTTTACACAGGGCCAATTGTAAATCAGGCTACTGAATTGTAACCCTGTATAAACAAGTTTTAAGTGAAAATGAAATGAAATGAAATAATTAAGCCTTTCTTTACAAATTCTACAGCTTCTATCAATATCTTCCATTAATTGACAAAAGGTTTATTCGACAAAACAGCGCGAGCAAACGACCCTGTACGCGCGATCAGCAGCGCGCGTCTGATTTACTCAATGAAAGGTCTACATTCACTATTTTCGCAGCTGCGACAACGAAGCTCCTATTTGGCATCTGCGATTGCACGGTTGATGGTGATGTTGGAAAGGGCGATTTTTTGCTAGAGCTGGGGATTTTGCACGTGTGGACACGCGCACGTGTCTCCGGGCATGGACTACATAAATTAGTTACAATATTTCAATTTTCCATTAATTCTCAACCACACTTCATCAAAGAATCGGTCCCTAATACAAGCAGCAAGCATACATGCCTTTGCGGCACGCATATTTTCGCGTGCTGTGAAAAAATGTAAAAATTAAACAGAAATAAGAATTACAAATAATTTCTAGCACTAAACACTCAGGGGAATACAATCAATACTCCATAACATCCGCAAATAATATTCTAATTGAGGAGCCAACCAGTGCATCTCCTTTTTATAAAAGGTGCTTTTGGACTCCAACATTCCAAACTTATTCATGCTTCAATAATTAACGGTGTCCTAAGACCTTTCTTGGAGTGAACCATTTATAACCCTCGGTACTGGGGCAGATTAGAGTCTCAAAAATGTTGTAACCTTCAATTTTTGCTTGAAAGTCTTCATACCCCAAAGAGGAGTAAGCATGGGTATAGGAAGATGTCAAATTTAGGGGGATTGTAAACTTTCTGAACAAGTTATGCCCGAATTTCCAATTGTTCTTTCAGAAAATTTGCCAGAGTGAAACGGATTTCTGCCCAACTTGGGGGCTTCAGCCCCCCTTGCCCCCCCCCCCACTTCCTATACTTATGGGAGTATATGAAATATTTCATACTCCAATAGCTATCTAAAGAATTGAGGTTTAATATCAGCATTTCAGTGTGTAGCTGTCTTCATTGCTATTTTAATTTCATCTACTTCAAGAATTTTCTCCAGAATTTTTCTTTTAGAGAATCTCATACCCCTAAAAAATTCTCCAGAAGCATTGTACCCTCAATTGTCCATTAAAAGCTTTCATCCCCTTCCCAATCTTAACCCCATGGAATATGACTCTAGAGTTAAGCACAAATACTCACTTTTGCGGATCGTTCCATTGTGAATTCTAATCCAGAGTGAACAATGTCCTTTTCTGAGACGCCCTAAATTAATACAGAACAAGCAATTACTTCTTTAATGACTTGGAAAATTAATATGGTTTTATAACTCACAGTACAAAATTAATAGTAAAGCAACATTAACAGTAAAAGTGTATGGAAAATAGATATATAAAAGTGGAAGAGGGTATTTCCAGTCAAAAAGCAAAATCCCCCACAACAAAGCTATTCAACTTACAGCTATCCTTGACATGAAAGCCTCTGAAGGCCTAATGGGAATGCTATCAACTTGGAAATGATCTTGTAAGCTCTTCTGTACACTCTCTAGAAGTAACACCAATTAGCACAAATGAAACATAACTGTTTTAAGGGATATAAAAAATTCAGTGGCAAAACTTTAATCTTGAAACATGACATCAAAAAGAAAAGAATTAAAATAATATTTTACCAAGAGATGTAAAACCAAAAGAAAATTTAGAACAACAGACAAGAAAGCCAGTTACTTTCCAATCCCAAATAGACATTGCTCTGGCTATTTAGTTTACAAAAAATGCACTCTCAGGCCTTCTTCCAACAGTCACCCCCCCCCCAGCAACTACTAATTTGGAGCCAAAAGGACATAGTCCTACCTAAACCCAGAGTTGCTTGGTGCTTGAAATGAGGATAATTGCTATCTGAAGTACAGATAATGCAACTGAAGTTTGATAATGAAATTATGAAAGAGGGTGATGGGACAAGTTTAGTATCCTGGAAACCTTGCAGTAAATTGCTAAGCATATATGTAAAGCATTTTACTTACCCCTCCCCCTTTTTATGGCAGCTTACCAGTTATTTCACCTTGGATTTTTTCAGCCCACATTTATTGCCAGCCCCTAATTATTCTGCCTAAGACTTTTTCCAATACCTAACTTTTTTCCAGACTGGAGTAGAGTATTGTAAATACACAAACATATAAGGATAGTAAACAATTTTTTGTCTGAAAGGCATGCAATATATCTAAAATAACTTCCACAGTCTAAGCCATTAAAAAATTGGTGCAAGAGCATCATTTCAAACTTGTGCTCTTGTCTGCACAACTGACATCTCTTAATTATTTGGAGTTGCAGGTGTGATCAAAACTTTTTGCATCAAAAGCTCTTGCTAATGAAGCATGCCAATTGTCTCAGTTAGGACAGAACAGGATAAAGCAGAGTTATGAAAGCAAAAGGTGACAGTCATTAGTGTTACAGTTGCAACAATGAAGCTCCTATGTGGTATGTGTGATTGCATAGTTGGTGGTGATGTTGGCACATGATTTTTAATTTGAAAACCACTTTTTCCCTGAGTTTCAATATTTGTAACTTTTTTGAAATTGTGGCTGATATTTTCTTAATATTATCTTAACTGTTAGTGAGATAAACTGGTTAAAATGGATTCTGATGCCATTGTTAATCTTGTGAACCCAGTTTTCAATTCCAATAATGCCATAATACTGATTTGTGGCAAGCAAAAACCTGAAATTCGGAAATCGAGCCGTACAATGTTCATATGACTTTCTTGAGATTCTGGCCTTCAGAGCTTCATTTTCTTATATTTTCTTATAACTTTCTCCTTATAAAAACATGGTATGGGTAAATTAAATAGGAAAAAACAAATAGAAAGTTCTGATACCTAACAAATGGTAGTTACTATCCTTCTCATATTTCCATGTCAATCTTCCATAACTGACATGATTAAGATTTTTCAGCCATTCAAAGTAGGAGACAGTCACACCACCAGCATTAATGTACAAATCCTAGCAAGTAAACGCATAATATTATGGCAAAAAAATTCACTTCTAGCAAAACTAAAAAGAGGGAAGTAATCAGAGGATGCACTGGAGATTCTCAATTCAGAGTTTTCTAGGGGACAAAAATAATACATTTCTGAACTTTTGAGGGCTTACACTAAATGATAAAAAAAACTCCTGCAGCTTCAATTACTCAGATTGATCCATTCTGATTGCACACTTTCACCACACCACCAAATTAGATGCAAGAGTGGGACCATCACCATGTAGTTCCCTAAATCAACAAGTGCAACTTGACATCCACCAAACTGGGGCATAACCACGAGTTTTTTCTAGATGCTAAGTTCCCTAGATTGGTAGTTATCTTTCTAGAAACTTGCAGGCATATAGCCATTCATAAATGTCAGTTCCTCCCCCTGATATGGCTGAGTTTTTCCTGAAAGAGAGCCGCTGTCTTTCTTCTGATAATACAGCACAGCTTATCACCTATATTTTAATCAAATTTAACTAAACAAAATCTACATGTATGGAATTGCCATGCAATGGAAGGCAAACCCTGGGAATGAGAAGATATGATGAAGCAAACATACTGGAATGACAAGGCGGTTTCTCTCCTGCAAAATTCTGTCTGCTGCTGGTGTTGTAGGGCCATTAGCTCCTTCTGCAATGATCTGTGACAAAAATTATAGCATTAATTGCATGAAAATAAACACAGCAAAATACTCAAAATGCATAGGTAAATACATAGATAAGTAACAAAAATATTGATAAATATTTTCATTAAATACTGTCATGGCATGGCACTTTCACAAAAACATAAGCTCTAAGAAGAAACTCAGTCTGGCCCTGAAGTAGGTACTGTATCTTGACATGATACACACAGATCATCTCTTAGGCATAGCCCATTTACACTCCTGCTATAGTCTGTTATGGACACAGTACCCCAGTGATATATCCATCATAGCTTGAATTTAGAACAATTTCAATGACAAGACCAAATATGGTTTATGTATCCACTCAAGATGCTAAACAGGAAATACCTACCTTAGCTTGAATCTTGTGAGCATTTTTTGCTGTGATCTGTTTTTCACTAGCAGCTGGTACTAAGATATCACATTCGCAAATCATCAAGTCTTCATCAGTTATCTAGATTTAGAGCATACAATAAAAAATTACCAGCTTCTAGTACTACTCTAAAACTTCAAATAAAGGTAACTGAAAAAAACTACTATCAATATAGTTAAGCACAATAAAAATATTGATACTACTGGTCTATAGAAGGAAGAGAGCTAAGGAGTGTGCAATACCCTACCTTAGCTCCAGGAAATCCAAAAATTGTTCCAGTTGCCTAAAATAAAAATTTCACAATATAAAACAATGTTCCAAATCCATACAATATAGCTCCACTTTCTTAAAGAGTCCACTGCAGCACCAAAGCACCATTGATTACATTATTGCTTACACCAAAGCACCATTGAAAAAACTTGTTTGCCAGGAATAAATACAAGCAAATTGTCTGTCAGTTCTTCTCAAACTTAATACACCCATGGCAAATTCTTTATGGTTCAATCATAAGAAAATCTAGCTATTCAGCATCAGAGAATATTTTATTTTCACTATTCATAATTGGATACAAGAAAAACCCAATGCTTCATTCTTCTGGATTGATAAGAAACTCTCCAACAAAATGACAAATGAGTAAATAAACCCAAAGGGGGATGAACCTAAATAGAGAAAATGGGATTGAAGACTGTTGGGAATCAAGGAAGAGCACACAAAATAAGAAGACTCTAGTCTCCTATCAGATAAAAGATAAGCAAATCAACATTATTGCCAACCCTGTGCAGAATACAAGTCAACAAAATAAGCATTATTTCCCACTTAAATAATGTGTTCCCTTCCATTGTCTTCAATCACAATAATAAAACAGGCTATATGGATGAACATAAAGCCTACTAATGTGAACTCAGTGATGATATTTAAGCATATTAATAAGAAATCTGCTATGTATGGAACATACTAGCTTATGATCCTCTAGCTCTTTTGGATCAATGCCATCTGGGTTGAAAAGAGAGCCATCTTTCTCAATAACACCAATACATCTTGCACCAAATCTATGAAGGTATCTCATTGTATGCATTCCCACATTGCCAAATCCTTGCACAATAAATGTCTTGCCATCCAAGCCAGGAGTTAATCCAATCATGTTCATGTAATGTTCTAAAAAATGGCAGTAATATAATTGTTTCTTTGATCTTATATTATTCAAAATATCCAAAGTTTATTTTATTTGGTATGCTATGAATGATAACCCTCCACTAAGACTATATCTACATGTATCTGGATATTTCTTAATCAACAACTTTTTCAACATATATATCCAGTATTTTGTATCAATATATCCATATTTTTTTGAAAATCCCTTCCAAAGTGAAACTTTTAAAATTTCTAGGTACGTAGATACATGTGGACTGGTGAAAACACATTATTTTGATAATGGATGCATCACATTCCTACATGAATGCAAGTATCATCATAACCATGTCAAGCAAACTATTTCAGTCAATGTGCTTTGCTGGGTATTTTCTGCTCAGGTGTGGACACTGATATTTTAAATATGCTGCACATGTGGATGCAGAACATTGTTTTATGCAGATAGAGAAAGCTGTTGTTTATGAATTTCTATACTGATGTGAAGGGTCGTATGTAGCACGCACTAGGCAGAGACTAGCAGACAATAAAACAGCATGTCCCCATGAGCATCAGAAAGAAAAATTATGCCACAAGAGAGCAGCCACCTCGTATATGTAAAAACAACAAGTCTAAAATTAATTGTGAGTTGGCCATAGGACAACACATTGCAAATCCAGAATGCGCCAAAACATATACAGATGACAATTTTCAAATCATTGGGCAAGCAAGATCGTTTTTTCATTTCAGTGTTTTGGAATCTGTTTACATCAAGACTCAAAACCCAGTCTTAAGTAGACAAAGAGTTTGTTTTCTCAATGGGACTCTTCAAGTAAACAATGGTAATAGGTCATAATTGGTCACACCAGGACCAATTAGATGCATTCTATCACATTAACTGCATCTAGATATATATATTGGTTAACCTTTAGGTCACTATCCAATGTTTTCATACTCTGATGAGTGTCAGGCAAAAAGCTTTTAGTATGTGAAAAGAATGTTGCCGCTTTTTCATTCTGTGGTAAAAATTTTTATGCAGATAGAGACAGCTGCATATTCAAAAATAGCCTGATGTACGTGGATGAAGTTGAAAACATCAATTAAATTACAAAACCACAAAAGTATACTAATCTAAGGCCTGGTTCAGATGGTGTAGTATTCATGTGCCATAGTAAATAAGATGCCATTTAGTACATGATTAGTACAGCATCTGAATTGAATTGGTACAGCACTTCTCATTTTATTTGACACAACCATTTGGTTTGATGTGGTCTGCTATATTATACAATAATGTTTGGTTCTGATTCAGATGCCATGCTTTCCTTGTGCTGAATCAAATGCATGAATTATGCAAGTTCCTAACATACAATATTCCATTGTATTTTGCTCCACACTCAATTTGAACATGTCAATAAAACAAAAGACTAGCAGGAAGTTTGTGCTATCAGCTTGAATAAGACGTGGTGGCTCTAGCAACAGCAAGGAACTGCCAAGATTACTACACAACATTGCATGTTGTATATTCTGTTCCGATCAGGGACATCGCTTTTATATATTTTGGGGGGTTTCAGGTTCTAGTTAAAAAACTTAATACTGCATTCAATGATTATTCTACACAAGTCTTGTTGACTCCAAATGGTTTGCAGGTTTAGTTGATCTATGTCAGTGTGAAAGCGATACCCAAGGTATGTATGTTCTTCTATGATGGGGTACCATGTTCACACTGACATAGATCAAACCTACAAACCATTGGGAGCCAACAAGACTTATGCAGAATAGTCAGTGATGGCAGTACTAGGCTTTTTTCATTTAATTTTAGCAGTTCACCTTGCTCCCAAAACCTTAAAAGAATGATCAATTTTGAGGCCAACATGTGGAAACCAATAGCAACCTATTAAATACAGTTTACATTAAATACAACATTTGGATCAACTGCTATATTTTCTATTTAGTTCGAATCAAATGACACATTTTATACAGCACATGAATAATACACTGTATGAACCAGGCCTAAACCTATCTAAAATAGAAGTTTATTAAGAAAAATAGGAAACTATTATGTGGAACACCTATCTACAAAATCTAAGCATCTACAAGCTTTAGAAACTATTCAAGGTGGATGTTTGCTTACAATCACCCTTAAGACCATTCCATAACTTGGCACCTCTAAATGTAATGTTATGATATTTTGTTAACTTCATTAAAACTTTCCTTTGAATCCCTGCTGTTCTCTTTCCACATACTTTCTTTTCTTTTATAAACATATCAGTGCAGAAATCTATTTATTTCTCCACCAAACAATCTCTGTTCACAACTACATTTATTTGTTTCTTTCATGTGATCTGTCTTGATGTAAAGGCTATTTGAAAATTGAGCTGAAAATAGAGTTGAACTTTCCCAATGGTTCAACACCAATTTCAGCTCAATGTTCAGATAAGCTTTTCATTAAATGAAACAAACAATAATTGGTGAGCAAAAGCACTAAATAAAATTTCCATTGAATTATAGGTATTAAAGTTAGTTTAAAGTATATCAAAAACAAACAGAAATAACCATACCATCTTGAACAAAATTATCAATACCATGGTACACCCCCTGCAATAAGAATTAACCATGTACATAAAAATACATAGCACATTGACAAATGGTCTTCTACTCTTAAGAAAAGAAAAACAAGCCACTGATCACTGAAAATCATTAATACACAGGCTAGTATCTATGCTAAAAACTATGGTTGAAAGCAGCATTATGATAAGCAAATTTGACACATTCAAAAAAATATTTTCTAGACCTTCTACAGTTAGGTAGCAAAAAGTTACATTGTAGCCAATCATTTGGTCTTGGAAAGCTAAGTATGATTAAAGGTAACTATATGCTAAAGTCATTCAGTTCCCAATTATATAAATAGAAAAAGTACTTTCTTCCTTTCTTCTCTGCATATATTTATTACACAAAGAATACAGGGGATTGCCACAGAGAACAAAGATATTGACTACCCCATGGCATGCACAGACAAGCCACACCAAGACAGTAATTACAGGACAAGCATAAATTATTACAAATATAAATTTAACTTCAGGGGTCTTGTGATCTTGCAGGGAAAAAGATGATGTCTGGAGAGCAGAGCAGAAATAAAAATTTTACCCTTCCAGTAGCAGAAATCCTTCCATGTATACCTCCTTGGCTTATTGGTTTGCCTGTTACACATGCGTGTGAATTCATATTGCCAAATCCAAGTGTCATGGCATATGTGTCTGCCATCCAGGCCATCTCCTTTTCCCCTGTACCCATGTCAGGTGCTGGAACATCAACTCCTGGTCCTTTGAAACAAAATTGCATCTACCATGAGTAAGCAGCTATCATAATAACTGTTCCTCTGGGTTGTCTATTGCTTTTTTGCAGAACTATGCCAATTTCAAAGTCCTTAAGAATCACCCAAAATTTCACAGTCCATATTTTCTCTATCATCTAAATCATCAGGGGCCTCCCAAACTTTTCTTCCCAAGGGCTGCATCATCTATCAAACAGCAGTTGGGGGCTGAGGACACAATTGAGGCCCATATAAGAAAGAAATAAAACATGCTGCTTTTAATAATATATTTAATAGTAATTTATTCATTTACTTTTCAACAAAACTTCTATGTAAGCGGCTGATTTAGGCAGGATGCAAGTAATTTGTCCTACTTTTCTGTAGAGAAAAAGTATCTGCAGGTCAGATAAGAGGGTCTTGAGAGCTGCATCCTGCCTGCAGACCACAGTTTGGAGATCCCTGATCTAAATATATGAAACAGAATAAGCTGGTCCTTGAAAAAAGTGCATTTGTCCCAGAACACTACTAAAACAGATATATATGACTTAAAAACATCATCAATAACAACATCTACTAGCTTCCAATATCATATTGTGATAAATTACTTCAAAATTATATCTAGAATGCTAACTTGGCATTGATATGAAGACAAGTCTAGGCATTTAATTCAAATTGGACACGATGGACATGATTTTGAAGACAGCCTGTGATAAATGGGAGGCAGTTTAGCAACAATTTTCAAGGTCAGAGGCATTACAACAACTTTTCCTGCCCTAGTTTAATACATTATATTTTTTCAAATTTTGGTCTCATAGCACCCAATCTGATATTAGTAAGTACCTTACTAGAATGGCTATCTTATACAAATATGAACCAACGTTAATATACTAAAACTTATTTTCAACATTATATGAATGGTTAATAAGAGGAAGAAGCATTTACCAATGAAATTCTTCTTTGCAAGCTCAACAGCAAATCTCCGTGTAATCCTCTCCAATTCCTTTTCCTTTAATCAAAGTTAAGAGACATAAACAGCAACTTCAACTATATGAACTGAAAGCATGTCCAAAGCAGAATATCTTACAGTTTCATGAGACATTACATCCATGGGGAATTGAGCCTCCTAAACAAAGCAGGACAGACAAGCATATCAAGCACCAATATGAATGATAGAAATATATCTTCTTCTTCAAGTGCCACATCAAAAGATGTTGGTAGCATGAGTCCTCTTTTTGTTGCTTTTCTGAAGAGTTCTATTGTGTTGCTGCAATTTGTCCACTTTCCAAGTTGGTCTGTGAACAGTGTTCTTCTTCTCCCAAGTGTTCTCTTTCCTACTATTCTGCCACTAACTGCAAGGTATTCTAGTTTATCTTTCCTCACTTTGTGCCCAAAAAAAGAAATTTGCCTTTTCGAAATGTCTGACATGATGTTGCTTTTCTGAATATATAGGTTTCTAATATAAGACATTCATCTACATCAGCTATCTAAACATGATAACAGATGGTACTTATTGAACTCCTTTTTCAGCCATGTTGACAAAGCCGTCTCCAAGTCAGTGAAAGTCAAGCCATGGCACTTGATCATCAAATTACAGCATCACTTCTAGGAATTGTTGTCAAGGCTTATATTAACTAACCACAAGAGTGAATAATCAATTCTTCAAAATCCTAAGCATGAAACCAACATTTTCTGACTGCAAAGTGTATAGATGAGAACTAATCTGACATCACCATGCACATTGCAATCTTTCTTCATATTCCAAAGGTTTTATAGAAAAGGTTTAATGGTGAAATACACTCACAGAATAGTTTGCTGGGTCAACTTTTACACCACCTTTTGCACCACCAAAAGGTACATCAACAACAGCACACTTGAAGGTCATCAACATTGCCAAAGCTTTCACTTCATCTTCATCCACATCATCACTGTATCTGATACCTGAGTAATACAGACAACCAAGAAAGATGGTTTAAGTAACAAGAAACTTCAAATTGTAAATGACATTCAGATCTATAAATGCAGTCTAGCAACAAATAAGCAAGTATTGAGGCTAGATAGCAACTTATCTTTGGCAAAAAAGAATTAGGTAAGATGCAAAAGAATATTTAGAAATGAGAGGGAAAAATTTAAGGGAACAAGCAAGAGGAAAACAAAAAATACATTCATCAGCAGCACTACTTGAAGGTTGGGAGGGTCTTCAAGAGCATGTGAAGCACTGCAGACATCCAGGGATGCCAGAGATGGGGAACAAAACTGCCCTTTATGAGGTGCAATAGCATCCCTTTCTGGGCATTAATATGATACAACAGAGATCAAATAAGCTGTATAAACAAGCAACACATGAATGGAAGAGAGAATTATTTTTATGACTGTGTGAAAAATAGGCCCTGCTAAATGAGGAACAAAAATTTCTTAGAGATGCCTTGACTCCCAAAGAGGTGCCTGTGTTTGGCAGTGTCCCAAAGAGGTACCCACGCAAGTTAGTGCTCTTTTGTTCATGTTGGCCCCCCTCCCATGACACTATCTAGAATTAAGATCCTAATCAGAGCACTGAGATTTCAACTAGAATAAAGAGGTTCATTATTTGATTTCTGAGCCAGTCCACACTAGGTCCCCATTCTATTTATCACTAAATCAGGTCAATCTGTCCCTTGATTCCCTATACATCCAGAATAAATATCTAGAGAACCCATGGCTGTAGGAACCAGGGGCCACAGGAGGCACATGCACCTTTGACAAATTTTATGTAAGTGCCCTTTTTCTAGTTATAAGTGCCCCTTTTTTTGCAAGTGAGGGTGCCCCCTGAATGCATGTACCCCCCCCCACTTTTTAAATGCATTCTATGTTGCTGAGAGAACCATTTGCATTACTGCAACCAAACAATCAACAAGCAGTCCAAGCTGTTGGGCTAAAACAATTGAGCCAGGGAGAACAAACACTGGGCCAATGCCCCACTAGGAACAAAGCAAAGGTTGAACCAAAATGCCCTGAACCAAAGGTTTACTGCCTAGTTGCACATTAAATATCACTCTTTGGTTAAAGATCTGTTCCTAATGGGCTCTATAAGTAATTTGCTGTCCCTTGTATATTTGCACGTGCTATTTAGATTTGGAGAGAACATACCTCCTTTAGTAGGCAGACGGTGGTGGCTGTGCTGCGATCTGTACGCTTTTATCATTTCAAGGTCACCATTGTCTCTTGTCAAAGGAAAATTCAAACCAACCGTTGCATTGCATGGCTGGATTATATCAAGTATACCTAAAAATATATATAATTTAATTTTAGCATAATGATTAACTGAGTTATACTACTGAAGAACCTCCGCTGAAGATAGAGGCGAAGACGGAGGAGAGGTCATGATAGGCGTTCTGGAATCCAAACGCAGTTGAAAATGACTTCTCGTTTACAGAATATTAGCCAATAGATTAACATTGCTCTTAGTGCAGCAAAATAGCATCGATGCAATAATGCTGTGAATAGCTACGGCATGTGCGAGCTAGTTATCAACAGTTAAAGTAGGCCATTAGGTTACCTTTGACTGTAGCTCGTTTCTGCTCGGGTGGCACAGCACGACGTCCAGGTGGAGGAGGCTTTGTAGTCAGCCGTTGAAGAGCAAGATCTCTAGCATTTTCAACAAATAGATTTACCATTTCGAGAAAGCTTGGCTCCCCTTCAGCATCAGATGCCGCAGCGGACACAAGTCTTGATCCCGTTAGTCGTGTGCCATGGTGCTGTAATAAGCCCAATCTCTGGGACTTCAGGAAACACTGCAGCTTGTTTCCTGTACGAAGCATCATTAGTATGTTATGCTCAACGCCAATAAAAAGTTACGAATTCACTAACTAACGCGAGTTGTGCACACAGCTCTTTACTGCCAAGTCCACTTTCGATTCTCAGTTGTTGGCAAGGCGGTCACCAGTAGCCTTGTTCTATCAACTATACGTCAAAATTGATCATGTGATGAAACTAACCAATCAGCAGCTTTATTCTTGTGCACACCTCCTAGAATTGTGTTGTGTACATACAACAATCGACAAAATATTGAATGGGAAGAAAACATTTGGGTTGTGATACCATTCACGTTTTATTTTTAATAGGAAACCAGTACTAGAAGCAATGTAGTACTAGACTCCCTACATTTAAGAAACTTCTAGAACTAAATAGAAAGAACTGGGAAGCTTAAGACAAATATCACATTGAAATCTTTACCTTATTCAACGTAAAGCTCAACCAAAACAACGAGAGCATGGCATTGCCTTAGATTTTAATTCATACTGGCGTATTTTGCTGGCTATACTACTTATAGTTCGCTACATTCACGCTTTAATTATGCTTTAACTGCAAATTAGCAATAATCCAGAGTGGAATTTCTAAGTATATTGTATCTTTTTGATCAAAGAAGCAATGTACAATCTGCAATTGTCAAATTCTAGGGTCTAAAACAACAATCTTATAACTTTTGAAATAGAGCTTGGAGTGTTGTCAAGCCCTATCTTACTTCGTAAGCAATGTAAATTTACTAGAGGACGGCTATATACATAAAGAGGACTACTTTCTCTTTGAGCCCCAGGAACACAAGTAAATAAATATATTATAAATTATAGATTATGCTTAATAAATTATTTTTTGACAGTTTATCATAACAAACATGGTCAAATGAATTCTCTCAAATTCTACCATGAATGTATTATGTTTTGAATAGGGGTAATGACTTCTTCTGCTATACCAAAAGTATGATGGCCATTTCCCTCATGGAATGGATAATCGTGGCTCTAAAGAATGGGCGAATCATCAGTTCTCTCAATTTCAACCGTGAATAATTCTCTGGAATCTGCAAAACCTCCAAAAAATTGGGCAAATAAATCTCATAAATTCTCCTAAACATCCTAAAAATGTTGATGAAAAAAGAGAGGGAACTGCAGTACTGCAAAGGAAGTGAATATGTAACTACATTTGCACGCCACAGCATAGAATTAAAGAAGCGACATAAGCTTGATAGCGGGTAATGGTATGAATTCACAAGGAATGAAGTCTTGTTAGAGAACTGGAAACGGGTCTCCCAACACCCCCTCCCATAGCACCGCCATGTAACATAATTTCATCAGCAGAAGTTCACTTGTATGCATATGACGCCTTTGTAGTTGACTAAGTGTAAATAATATCGTGCAGCAACCAAATGAAACTGCATCCCAGGTAAATAATTGATAACTCCTAAACAATTTGACTGTCCATGGAAAAATATTTAACTTTAAATTTTGCAGGTATCCCTGTGCAAGAAAATGATATGGGGCATGAAGCAAAGGTATATAATATATTCACAGATATAATTTCATGCAGTATTATCTGGTCTGGACAACTAGTCGAGGCTGAATCTGTTACAATTTATATTCGTTCTATCAGTGATGTGCCGAGACACCTTCTGTTGGGGGTGGGGGGCGTTCTGATTAATTAACCAACTACTGTTACTAAATTGTTACTAAAAGAAAAAGTCACAGAAAATACTGTGGCCAGCCCTCTTGCTGCCTGGCTAACTTTTGACCAACTGTCTTGCAAATTTGAAAATATTGGGGGGCGCGACGCCCCCATGCCCCCATCGGCACATCCCTGCGTTCTACTAGGCGTTTGGCACTAGAGATTTATAAAATTTTCCACCACGTGAATCCAGTCTAGTGAAAGACTATTTTGCCCCAAAATTTGTTAATTACAACTTTTTTCATGAAATGATGTACTTTGTGTGTCACAGGTGAGAACTGTGAAATATAGTATATGATTTTAATGGTGGGTGCTTATTCGAGAGGGGGCTTAACAGGGGCCGCACCGTGGGGGGCCGGAGGCCATGGCCCTTACTTCTTTCAGAAGACAATATTTTTTGTATGCAGGATATATACCCTAAGCCGTAAAATTGATGAAATTTTGGCATGGCCCCCCCACTTTCAAAGTCAATGAGCGGCCCCTGCTTAATCAAGAAATCAAGAGGAGGGCTTGTTGAATTTGCACGTCTTATGGTCTACCACGTGGTGACGAAAAGTGAAAGAATATCGAACACTCTTTAGACGAAGTTACTAGAACAGACAAATACGCCACTGTATTTTGATTTATATGTAAATAGTGATGGAATCAAGGAGGAGAAAGTTGTTGAGATTGTTGTTCGCTACAAATGTTTGCAAAAATGAGCATACAAATAGCTGAATGTTCTATTTTTCCTGCTTATAATAAACACAGATAGCCTCCATGGGGGCTAACGCGAGGTTGGGGGCTAGTTTGTTTGAAAGCTGCTTAGGAGTTGGGGCATAGGGGGCTTTAATCGAAGGAGGGAGCTTGATACAATGCAATCTTCCATATTGCTTCACGTTACTATTTATTAGTGTCGTATCACTATTTAAAGACACTCTATTTTATAGGAATAAAGTATAAAGAAATATTCATTCAGACTCAAAATAATATATTGATATACTATACTCAGTTTATTTAACGTTTGCGCTAAACATAGCTACTTTGTAATAGAAAGTATTGCAGAGCTAATCAAGACCTTTTATGAGAATACATCATTTTTCGCTGAGCCTCAAAATTCTTGAACTTTTTAGGTTTTGAGCCTTAGATTATTCTTAAAGTATTCTTAAATATCGAAGATGTAACTGCGTCTGAAAATCAAAGGTTTTTATTGAAATCTTTATTGACGTCTTACTTTTTCACAACCCCAAGTATATGTGGAGCAGAATAAGGAACATTGTATCGATAGTGAAAAAGTTAATCTACAAGCAGTACTACAACTCAAGTATAAAAAACTCTAAGTCTTGATGAAACTTGAGCCTTGTATTATTCTTAAATTTCAGCTTTTCTGCGCCTGAATATTCTTATAAACTTTATGCTTATTGAAAGTGTATATTTATCCTGAGCAACCCAATAATAAAGAAAACCATCACTTCTGATCATTAGTCATCGTCCTACGAAACGAGCTAGGTGCAGCCACCAAGGCTGGGTTCACACTACTCCGCTTACAAACTTATCCATTTCTGTAGATATCTGCTCCGTTTTTTGTGCAAAAATCAAGATAAAAATATCTGTTTTGTGGGTTCACACTACTCACACCAACGGAGGAAACAATATCTGTTATTGTGCGGTCACGCTGATCTACTGCGTTTTTTCATACCTCCATATTTAAATAGTCTGTTGGTACTATGGTACTGTCGTGCTGTGGTACACCTCCATATATGTAGATATCCACTTTGAAGGGCGTATTTGTAAACCTCCGTTTCTGTGTGTTTTTGTGCGGAGTAGCGTGAACGGTTTTATAAAAACGGAGGTTTAGAACTGTTGTTTTTGTACAAAAACGTAGCAGTGCGAACGGTGCATAAAACAACAACGTCTGGCTCCGAGCCATTGGCTCCAGATATCTGCGCTAGATGGAATTAGATTATTCCATGGTGAACTTGAAACATGATGTCAGTAGAAGGTTAAAGTTCTACGTGCATCTTGTACTGCGTTAGGTCATCTAAATAATACTTAATCAAAGTTGTTTGTTAGCTCCACCCATCATACGTCATTGCAATACTTATAAATAGTAATAGTCATAAAACCAGGTTAATCCAGGTGAAAACCTGATTTAAAATTGTGATTGAAAATTCCGCATTTCCAGATTGAATGTGAAAATCAATTTTTCACTCCAAGTTCAAAGTATCCAATATCATTGACGTCATAGACGAATTGTGGTTGCTTTTTCTCCTCTTCATATATTGAGATTTCTGTACACATCTCTTTTCTGGAGGAAATGGAAACAGATTCATGTTAAAACTTCATGGTTGTCGATACTGCAATAATGTTGGTTTTCTAGCCGTCGTCTATCACACACACGTTTTGTACAAGGAGGAATTTTTTCCCCAGCATTGAAACACTTTTAACTGTTTCGCTTTTGCAGCGCGTATATTTTTTATAAGAAATGAATATTAAGAGTCGTTGTTATTGAAAGAATAATAAAATAATTATGCAAGGCTCAAGCTTAAAAAGACTTAATACATTTGTGCATGTGAGAGGACATACTCAGACCTTTCAATAAGTAAATCAGACGCGCGCAGCTTATCGCGTATGTAGGCTCGTCTACGCGCCCTGTTTTTTCGAATACAATTTTTCTCAGTTAGCAGCCAAACGATTGATAGACAATACGTGAAAGTATAATCTATAAATTTCATCGCTTGCTAGCATTGAAATTGATAGATTTGCGTGCGTGACAGATCGAGCTCGCAGAACGTGTTAGGCGCGTACTTGCGCGCTCACGAGCAATCGCGCGCGTCTCATTGAAAGGCCTTCACACTGCCTTTAGATTAGCCTTCGTACACTCGATATAATATTTATTGCACCACTTTTGTTTTGCTATAAGATGAAGCATAAAAGCAGCCTGGATAGGCCCCTAAGTATTGGGTTGGTATATTCAAATGCAGCCTGTAAGGTTATTAACATGGTTCGTATCTATACATACATACATACATTAAACATATACACACACACACACACACACACACACC
>OLMO02000278.1:5354235-5408697 GCA_900291935.2 Cassiopea xamachana | reverse complement strand
ACACACACACACACACACACACACACACACACACATGTCTTTCTTAAATAGTGGGCATTGCAAAAAAATAAATGAGAGTCACTGTTCTATAAAGTACGAGCCTTGCACATTGCTTGCACCATAAGAACATAAGGATTCTTGACGCTTCATCAGAATGCCTACTGGCCAGAATTCTTGTGTAAAAATTTTGTAATCTGTTGTGTGACTGAAACATTCTGAAAAATTTTCTAGGGATTCTTGTAGTAATTGTAGTATTTGGACAACAACTATGGCTTTGGTTTATGTAGAGGATAATCAGAACACAAACAGTCTATGAAAAATTCTACACTTGGATTTTTAAATTGCACAATAGGAAATCCATTATACAAGAGCTAATCCCTGTTTCAGCTTCTTTAGGGTTCTTATTTTGAGGGTTCAAAAGATGATATTCCAGCCTCAAGGTTCTTATAAATGCAGGTTCTCTTTTGCAGGTTTCTACTGTAGAGCATCAGCAAACATCAGCAAACATCAGCAAACATCAGTAAACATCAGCAAACATCATTAAACATCAGGAAACATCAGCAAGCATGCTCCATTGGTTTGCTACACCTTTAGCAAATATGAATAATATGCAGGGTTCTTTTTAGTTCCACACAAAATGTGCAGTTCTGAAAAGATTTTTGTAGTACTGATGAAAAAACTATGCAATGCATAAGTTTTTAGTTTAACTGAAGAGAAAATAGAACCGAATACTGAAAAAAATTGATAGGAACATCAAAACACAGAAGAATATATGAGAACAAAAGTCCAACTAAACTGATATTTACCTAGTGATATAGAGGCATTTCTTCCTAGGCTTGTAATTTCATTATTTACAGTTAAAATTATTGCTTATTCTTATCCAAAAGCAACATTCAATGGGGGTCATTTTGTTAATTTGAATGTAATAGAAAATAGTCATGATAAAGGAGCTGGCCATTTCATCTAATTCTAGTAAAATTAATGGCATCTGCAACCAAGATTGAGTTCTTCAACGTAGCATTACTATATTTTATGTGCAACATGCCGAAGTACGTGGTGGCGGGGTGTCACACACACACCCACTTTTTGCCAAAGCCATCGGTACATCATTATGTTAGTCGGTAATCATTTGGCGTGTTAGACAAATTGTAATGGCGTAGTGGCAGAGATGAGTATGCTTGAAGATGATACAAATTGTACAATAGGTACCATATTTAAGTCAAAGTAGATTTGCATGACAGATAGTTAAATCATTCAGAGCAAAACATGCGTAAAATTTGGTAGACTAATGTTGTTGTGCTATGCGTAAGACTAATATAATCTCTCCTTATACATGAAATTCGTCGTTTAAAAAACAAATCTACTTGCTTTGTTCAAGAAAGCTATTTCTGCCTCGGACATACTAGAAATCGGGAATGTGTTAGCTCGGGGGGGGGAGGACATGAGGATGCTCTCTTCTTCTTGACTTCGAGATCCGGGTGACTAAACAGGCTCATGTCTTATCTCAGACTTTTGCGGTGAAGTCACAAATACCATGCTTGTCTTTTGATATGACTTTGAAGCTCCATAGATCTTTCATAAGGAGCTTTAGTGTACAGCTTTTACAGTTTTAGAGTTATCATTCAGATTGTACCTACTATAAGGGGCTATTCAACCATTTCGTAACGGCAAAATAACCGTTTTCCAGGCTCTCCCTCTGCCTCTGTAATGCTCCGTAGCACAAGAATCAACCCCCCTCCTATTGTTACGTAGCAAAATCGCATAACCTCTCCCCCCCCCCTATAAATGTTGTTTTTTCTATTGTCAATCATATGAACGGGTGAAATACACTTTCAGCCTAATGACAGATGAAATAGCGATGGACTAGATACAGAGAATCCAAAAGAAACATGCTTGTGTTTACATAAAGACACTCGCAAGTGTGTTTGACAGAGGGGAGCTCTCCAAGCGAAAAAAGCGTTTGTTCATTGCTGAAAATGGCTAACGGGAAAGCTCTCTAGTGTTATGTAACGGCACTATGTAAGCCCCCTTCCCCTCTGTTTTTTCCGCAACGCTTCGCGACAAATCAAGTGACCCCCTCCCCCTAGAGGCGTTACATAACGGGTGAACGATCCCTAAGTTATGTTTCAAAGACTAGTGAGATTGCTCCCTTATTCCTGTACTGAACATTGAATATATGTTCCCAATATAGCGTTTTCCAGGCATCTGGGGAGCCTTAATATGAAAATTCTCCTCGGGCCCAACCATGATAGGCCCTCGAGTAGAAGCCGTGTACTGTACCAAAGAATGTTCAACGCATTGAATGTTTGGGGCAAACTATCATTACATCAATGCTATTTTTGTTCTCCCAATATTACAATGATAATCTAATGCTTATTTGAGGTCTTTTTAAATCTATCCCAAGGTCTTAAGCTATTGTATTCTTGCATCCAGAGCATACATAATAGATGGCGCCTGTCTATTGATTTCAGGGAAATTTTCCTTCCCCCCCGTTGCTTATTAACACCCCCTTCCATGAAATGTTATAAATCAATCATGATCAGAACATGCAGAAGATTAATCTTCAATAAAACAATTTGCCAGCATGAACCACCTTCTCTCGGCACTCTTTTTCTGATGCAAACACTGTCGGCGTACCCCTTCTATTAGCACCCTCTTTGTATTGAAAACTAGCCGACATGAACAGCCTTTTATTCGCATCCCTAAGTAAGACAGCTTTTAAAAGTAATTATTTGAAACTCGGCATTCCTATCATTCTTAAATGTTTCTTAATTTTTGCCTAATTTCAATCTCGTGTTTCTTATAGACATGTTTCTTATAAAAAAGGGTGGAACTCGAATATGCAAATTCTAAGTCATGATGACGCTTGAGTTTTGCGTTATTTTTAAATTATTGTAAATTTCAGTGATTTTGAGCCCGGATATTCCTGTAATTAATTTTAAGCAAAAATAAAAGAATAAATCGTGTAAACTAAAGTATTTCTACATTAACAAATTTTGAATTTTGCCTTTACGGGACATTGCTTAAGTTGAAAAGAAAGAAGTACTGGAGACTACAGGGTTTGATGTCGCAGAAATGTCAATCTTTGGGAGCATTGAACAAAACACTTTGAGAATGGATTATTTCAAACATATCCAAACAGTGCATGGAGACTTTTACGAATGTAAATACGTCAGTTACAGGGTCTAGTAGAAACAAGTTCAACTCAAGTCCTCAAATTCAATTACAGGTCGCATTAATGTGGCCTGTCAGGGAAGCTATTGCATCACAAATAGACAATGAGGTTTCGTAGACTTATAGCACTCGTCGTTTTTTCTGTTAAAGATTAAAAAGTAAATTCTTGGTGGTTTTCCATACATTCTTTTGGCGTTCATTCTGTACTAGATTCTTTGAATTGGTATGGCATTGTTGGCAAAACGCAAACACAAATCAGAGTTATCAACATGCTCTCTAGCACCAAATAGCAGGGGGGCTGATTTGTGAAAATGTCACCACCCACTTCCAGTTATTATACACCCCCAAACTCCACATTTAGCTACCCTAAATATTTCAAAGCTTAGTAAAAAAACTATTAACAAGTAAGGAAATTATTGGCTTTATGAAAACGTAAATCAATATTAACAAGTATGGAAATCAAAAAAGCTATATACCTTATATTTTTACAATGTCAACAACTAATTGCAATAATTTTGAAATGTTTTGGTCCCCATGCTACCTATTGAGCATTGACCCCCATCTATTAGCAACCCCCCCCCCAACTTATGCTTTTTAGCAAAAGTGCTAACCCCTTTCTTTATTATACCCTTTCTGTTCGCTGCCAATGAGTACGCATCCATATAGTTAAGAGAAATACGGGGATACTAAAGCAGCTTTTTGTCTCACTAGCAACTCTTTGGCATCAAATCCATAGGCACCACCCCCAATAACTATTTTTAAAGCATATTTCGATGAAGAAGAAAGTAGTTTTCACAGCAGCAATTCCTTGACTGTTATGCCTGTACATTTTAGCAGCAATAACCTTCAATCTCGATGGCAGAGATTCATTTACATTACGACAAGAAGCATTACTTTTAAAGACGCTTCAGTGAAGTACTGAGTGAAGGCTGAGGGGCATGTGCCTTTATTGATAAAAATTTTAATGGGCGCCAAAGAGAGATAGTGATTTTTGAACATAATGTGGGGGCTATTTTAGGTCAGAATAGATACTTAAGTGGTGTCATTTTGAGTCAAAAAGTGCCCCCTTAGAAGACAATATTCTAGAACACTACTGGTTTCGTGCCAAAACACAACATTTGTAAGCTTTAGATTGATCCCCACTGTTTTCCGATATATTAATAGAAACTCTGAATAGTAGCGGGCCTGGACGACCTGCTTGAAGGAGCTCATGTTCAATAGTTCAGGTAAGCATGAACATGTAAGGTGCCTGTTAAACTTTAAAAAGTTTTCAGAGTAGCTTACTGACAACAAGAGCTGACTCAAAATCTGTGTTACTTTCCTCAGTAGCATTCTTCAAGGCCAGAAAGACTAATATAAGTTATTTTACATAAGAATTTCATGTTTTCTGTCATGCGAAATTGCTTCTGTAGGTCCCATCACTTCAGATCAGTCAAGCCAGAGCCTAAATCGATAATTCTTGTGAATCAAGGCCCTTCCCATGGAATTTTGGAGAAGCGACTAGTATTGGTGACCTCGTGTGGGGCTGTTGTAGGGCAGTACCTGAGTATCTCTTTTTTGTCACAGGTCAACTAGTGCAACTAAAAACAAAAAAGGCCACAGGCAAAAAATTTTTGCAGGGCAACCTCTGACGCCTCTAAAAAATTTATTGACGTTACGTCCCTGGGAATGGGTTTGTACTCCCACATCTTTTTAGGAGCATGGGGCATGGTACTGTCTTTGGGTGACAATACCCACAAAAGATGCCCTCCACCACTTTTAAATACGCCCCGCCACCCTTAATTTATTGATTATTGTGGAGTCAGAGCTTGCTTACAGAAAGTGCCATTAGGCGTTATTCAAAATGTACGTGAGCACTGAACTGCTCCCAGAGGCATCGTTCTTGTAGAAGTATTTTGAAGTAGCTAAATATAGTTTTAGGACCTATTTTTATGGGAAAAACGCTTCACCTATTAGGCCATAGGCAGACAAACGATATCTCCCCTTCCTATGGAATGGTTTGCAATTTTCGGGCTGTGTTTATATGGTAAAGACGACTTCACTTCACATCACCGGTATGATAGCTGAAGTGTCTTTGCCAACATAAACAGGCCCTAAAAATTGCCTCGCCTCAGAATTGCAGGGAACTGATAGGTGAAGTGTTTTATCCTTTATAAACAAGCAGTTAGTAATGTTTGTAAATCGTCACGTTGAAATTAAAATAAAGGGGGATGGGGTACCCAAAAGAGTGTACAAGGGGAGTGGGTCAAAAACCGATGAATATCAAGCTTACGTACTTTATGAACAGTTCCTGATCCAAAAACGCAAATGAGGAGATCTGTGGTGGTAGTCACGACTGGATGTAACTTTCATTCTATCGTGTTTGCGGTAGTCCAGGCTTGTAGACAACTCTCAACAATAAAAAAGATGTTGTGATGTAAAATCTATTAGGGAGCTCTCACCGTTAGGACATCTTTTAACATGATCACTACTACGTACCATTGATCTAGTACACCTGCGCCCTGGCCAAGCAAAAACGCAAAGCTTAAGGTAGTGTACTCCGTTGCTTGAAATTCTGCAGTTTGGTCATATATATATATAGTTTATAGAACTAATTAATACCAACTATCTACTCAAAAAAACGAAAAAACGAAATTAATTGCAAATAAAACAGTTACTGCCATCCTAACTACATATTTCCTCTTTAAATGTCTCAAAGGAGGGTCACAATTTTACCTCATCATCAATGGTATTCCATAACAGATTCCCTTCAAATAGGGGGAGATGTTAGAATTGAAGACTGCCAAGATAGGATAGAGTATAAAGGATGGGGAATTTAGTCCATAGCTTTAGGAACTCAGCCACAGTAATGAAAAATGACTAGAATTTGCTTTGCTTCGAATCATTCTTGAATTTGATTCTCGATGCTAAGGCGTCAATGGTCAAACATAAGAAACGTGGTTGAAAATGAAATGGGTACACCCAATTGCCCTTGGCACAGTACTCATATTTCCCTAAAAGATACCATGCGCACCATCACCTATCTCTCATTCAAGTTTCCCTGATTTGCCTTGTTTTGAAAACTCTTTCTTTTTCTGTGATAAAATATAAAACTCCCTGATTTTCCCTGAATTCTGTGATTTGGTGGTAACCCTGTTTTAGTTCAGCATTACACGGTTTTTATAAATAAGAAAAAGTTTATAAGGAAAATGAGGCTCTAATGGCCTATTACATCACGATTACGTTCAAAATGTTTTCAAATTCGAGTATACACGATACCCAACGAAAGTGTGACCAATGTCTAGACAGTTTATTTCAGTAAAAGGCAAGAAAATTTTAAGAAAATCCCAGGCTCAATATCGGGAAAAGCTAAGAAAATTGAGGCTCCGGCAAAATGAAGGTCTTATTACAAAAAAATCGTGTGCTAGAAGAAGCAAATCATAAGTATCACCCGGCCCGTGGAAGGTTAAGGAATGTTATTTGTGATAATCTCTGATGAGGTATAGCTGAAGGAGGTAATAAATGCTTCTTTGTGAAGAGCATTCTTGTTCAAACTTGTTGTTAGAATCATGGACCAGTCTATTAATATACACAGAACTAGGCAAGCCAGGACAAAAACTTTCATCCATAGATTTACAAGGTGACAGATGACTTGAAAGGTCAACATGCAAGGTTCACGATGTTGCGGAACCAAATGCTTGACCAAGGTTTACGCAGACAAGCAATACGGCCATGTAGAATCTAATTGTATTACATTATACCGATCGTATTTTGCAAGCATTGCTAAAAAGTGCTTTTATTAAAGTATTATGGCAATAACTAATACTGTTATATTAACGTTTTGGACTTTTCCCGATACATTTCTTCAAGCTAACAAAACACACCCAAAATTCATAAAACTGCGGTATATGCCAGGTTTGACGCTTGGGATGGCGCACTTCTATATGCTTGTGGCCAGATGGCTTCAAAAAGTAGCAGAAAAGCAGATCTTAGAAAAGGTTTTAGCTCCACAACTTTGAGGCGGAGGAGGGTTTTTTTATATTAATGCAAATTTCATGGAACGGCTAGTAATTTTATAAAAATTTTACCTGAGGAAAAGCCTGGACTGAAAAAGCTTCATTTTGATATATATATATATATATATATATATATATATATATATATATATATATATATATATATATAGGTAGATTGACAGAAAATAAAACTGCGGAATTGCGACTATTTTTTATTTTATTTTCTGTGTCAATCTACCTATATTACGCTCTACGAAATGTATTGAGCACTCTCAGTTATAGAGGATACAAGGAATTCAAGTTATACATATATATATATATATATATATATATATATATATATATATATATATATATATATATATATATATATATATATATAAAATATATGTACACGACTCAGTGTTTCGTGATGAAAAACATTGCAATACCATGGAGGTTATAGTTTAATTGATCTCTGAAAATTTTCCAAAAAAGTAATTGGAAAAGTAGTTGAGGGCCACCAGTAAAGAGCTTGTACATGGAAATGCTTCAAAGTCAACAATCGATTTAGATTGAAATCGAGACCATTATCCTACCTGATATGAAATCCCTTCATAGGGGTCTACTTGCCTCCCTCACTTGCTGCTTCCAAGTCAAACCATCGAAGTCGAGTTATGGAATTTTCCAAAATCTGATGCAATGCTTACACGTTTTTTTTAAAAGAAAACCATAATTTTGCCTGAGCCTCAACTTTCTTAACTTAATTTTCCCTGAGCCAGAGATTTTCTTAATTTTTTCCTACCTTTTTACTGAAATAAACTGGCTAAAATGGTTTACAATGTCGTTATTAATATTGTATACTTGAATTTGAACTCCATCTTTAACATTTTGAATGCAATAACGAAATATCGAATTTTGGCCATTAAAAGCACTAATGTTTGGAAATTGAGCCTCGTGATTTTCTTAAGATTTTGACCATTTGAGTCTCATTTTCTTATAAAAAAAAACGTGTAAAATGGGAAGTTTGCATTCGATATGATATCGACAGTTTTAGCCCAAACACAGTGTTGACGTTCCTGGCTGTTGGTGAATATCAGGGTTTGTACAAACAACTCTAAGCATCTTTCCAAAAATTTTCCAAAGTCAAATTACCAAATTTCCAAAACCATTAAACATATTTTCGTTCACATTTGAAACCCCATAAAAATAGACAACACTAATTCCAATGATGTGCTTTATGCTTTTTGAAAGATTATGTATGCTATTATAAATAGCAAAACGAACAAGCATAACATATATACGGTGTTTAATATGGCACAAAGTCATGTCCATTTTTAGGATATTTTAGAGTTTTCCAAAACAAAAGTCCAAAACTTTTCCATAGCCATTTTGAAAAACTTCTCTTTTCCAAAACTTTTCAGGTCTTGGAAAATGGTATTATCAATGTCCATAACATTCTAAATCCCGCACAAACCCTAGCACATGTATCGGTTCAAAATTTTCAGCAAATTCCCTTTTTTTAAAGGCCCAACTGTTGCATGGACGAAGGAAGGCAGACTCAGGGAAGTTACTTTCATTGGACAGAAGTCCTTTGGAAAACAGAAGCAGAGTGGGGAATTTGTGAATGAGGAATAACGTGTATATATGAGTGAGGGGGGAATTGTAGGGGGTAAAACCTTTGGAATGTAAGGGAAAGAACTCTGAGCTACTATGCATAAAATAAATCCTTTCAACATGATTAAAATATATGTCTATGATGCTGAAGTGTAGACTTTGCGTGAGGACTCAATTTCGGAAGGGGGCTTGATGAAATGCACTCCAGAACAACCCAATTACCTCATCCTTATTTTGAAAACGATGCCTTCCATTGGAATAAAGGAGCTAAATTTATGCACTATGAGGTTTTTTGTCAGGTGACTTACTGGGTGAAAAACGCCGAAATACATTTTGTTTCGTGTAAAAATCCGAAACTCTTAGAAAGGTCACTATCTGACCGCAACTCACATGTTGACTTTGATCAACAAACTGCTCACAACTATCGGATACAAAGCAAGGTTCACATGACTCAACCATTGTTTGAGCACTTAATAATCCTCCGGTACAAAATGCTGGACCCAGTTTACATAGCCAATCACTTCGGCCACAAAGCTAAAAGAGTTGGCTGGTTGGTCTGATAGCAAAATGTTTTCATCAGATATCGCAAAGTACCATCCTACGTTTTCTTTAATGTCATTTAATGTTAGAAATGACATTCCAGAAGATGGCGAAGATTCTTGGCCACCTCGTAAACCAGATGTGATTTCGTTTATACAAACTGTAAAGCCAAATATTTTTGGATTACAAGAGCCTTTGCCGTACCAATTAGCAGATTTCAAAGAAGGGCTTCCGGACTATGATGCGATTGGAGAACCGAGAACAGAAGAGGGTGAATATAATCCTATATTATTCAACAAAAACCTTTTTAGACTTATAGATAGTGATACCTTCTGGCTAAGCGACAACCCAGAAAAACCAGGCAGCAAATATGAGGAGGCAATGTTCCCCCGAATTTGTACATGGGGGCAATTTGAATGGAAATCGGTGGAATCAACGAATACCCCATTTTTCCTTCTCAACACCCATTTGGACCATTTGAACAGCATTGCAAGGGAGAAGCAGATCAGGGTGATAGTTGAATTCATTAAAAACAAGATACCACACGATTCACCTACAATTCTGATGGGGGATTTCAACGGCGAAGATGCTGATCCTTGCTTAAAATATTTGGCCAATACAATGATTTTCCGAGAGGCAAGCACAACAGCTAATAAAAGCATTACGGCGACAACCTTCACCGGCTTTGACGAGCAAGGACGATTGACAATTGATCACATATTTTACAGGGGATTCCAAGTCTACATGTATGCAGTGTTGAAAGACCGGCGAAAAAATGAGAGACTTTTATCAGACCACAGACCAATTGTATGTCTTCTAAGAATTATCTAAATGCGAAATTTTTTCATTAAATTAAGATTTGTAGTACAAGTAGTTTGAAAACTGAACATTTTGTAGCAGTTAGCGATTCTTTGTTGATTTAGTAGAATTTTACCGATCAAGGGAAAGTTTTAAGTGACATACTAAAAAGAGATATAAATATATATCTAGCCATTCACTACAATCTAGAAAGAGTACAAACAAAAACTCGATTTTCTATTGCGCTATTTCTTCTTTATTTACAAATTTCTTAACATACAGAAACATGTTAAACTTGTATATAAGTAAGGAAAATGAGAACGTTTTGAAATCAAGGGTCAATGTCACTCTATTTTTGAAGAGACAAGATCAATTTCTAACTGTTTGATTGACCTATGCTCTGATTATAGGTCTCAATGACTTAAATCATGAAGGTCATTACCGACTTTCTTGTACCTAAATAACAAAGCCAATATATGGCGACCTCATTGGCTGGCAAGTTGGAATAACTGGATTAAAAGGTTACAGTACGATAGTTGCAAATATCTTCAATGCACTTTCTACATACCAACAATGTTGCACGTGATATGGTGTGATCAAGAAGTCTCGTAGGAAAGAAATCACGTGTAAAATTTAAATTGTTCAAAGGTTGTCTGAAGTATCATCAACAATTATAAATCTGCTGGGGCCTGTGGAAGGGCACTTTTGTCCAGATCGAAAAAGTACGGGTGATTCAGCGCCTTTCTTGCCGATATTCTCGTTTTCGGATCGTACAGTAAAAATTTCTGCAAGAAAAAAGTAAACAGTTTTAATGACAGTAGAGGCGGAAGTGCGTAAAATAACACACTGCTTTTACAAATATGAATGGCAATTTATATACAGTAGTCAAAAGTGTAAAAATTTTTCTATTATATATCTAGGGGATGTGAACAATAGAATACACTCTTTTTTATAAGAATACGTAAATTTTTTCCGAGCCTTAATATTCCTAAATTTTTCTGATTTTGAACCTAGAATTATTCTTAAATTATTCTTAAATACCAAAAGTGTAACTTCGCCTAAAAAGTTAAGAAATATATTCCAATCTTTGTTGATGTTTTACTACACCATAAAACTAAGTAAGAGTTTATATTTTGTATCGATAAAGCAACAGTACATCTGAAACAACTGTGATACAAAAAATTTCATATTTCTTGATAAAGCTTAAGCCTCGTATTATTCTTGAATTATTTTTAAATTTCAGTGATTTTGAGCCTCAATATTCTTATCAACTTTATTCTTATAAAAAAGAGTAAGCGGTAGAGTAGTTTTACAGACCAGCGTAAACTTGAGAGACAGATTCTATAGAAACGCCGGCCTCCGTCCAACATTTCAAAAAGCATTTTCAGCCCCCCACCAACTTTGTCAGAACAACTAGTTACAGGGTTCGTGTGATGGTGAGTAGATACAATTTAAGTACTTTTAAAAGATTTTTAAGGACCAAAAAAAGCAGTTTTTAAAGAGTATTTTTCCGTTTCCTTGATAAAAAGCAAATCATTTTCTAAACAAATCTGCCGCTAGAAATCCTTTCCACCAAGAATTGATTAGAAATAGGACTAATTTAAGGAGTTTCTTATAAAATGCACAATTTAAGGAGTATTAAGCACCTTGTAAACGTAAAAAAAATCCAAGGGGTTTCTAAGGGGTAGTACGACCCTGTAGCTAAAACGGTCTTCTTTTCATTTCATTTTCCATTTTCAAATGTTTAAAGTTCAATGTGTTCAAATGTTCAAATGTTTAACCACTTGAAAAAGCACAAGAGCCTCTTGACTCGAGGATTTTCGTGTCACTTTGACAATGAGGCGGAGCTTGAAATGTAGATCAAACGTTGAGCCCAAAAGCCTTGGAACTGTTCACATGGATAAGAACAGACGGACGCTGTCAAAGTTCTGCCGAAGGTCGCAGAAGAGATTTAACAAGGCGTCATCATATAATCATGTGAACAGAAAATCTATCAAAACATGAAGCCGGAAAAGTAGCACTGCATTATGGGAAGTTACAGACAAGTTCCCAAGCACAATAGCCTCCCCGAGCCCCATGCCATATGATAGGGTCTATACGGAATTCTTCAAAAAATTCCCCTGACTTTTGGCTAAAAGCACAAAATTCCCCTGACGTTCTTCGTTAAAACTCATGCTTTTCCTGACTTTTCTGGGAAAACAACTTTTCCCGCCTGATCCGAGGAGGTGAAGATCTAGCCCTCGACAATAGACAGCCATTATTTTTTTGCACGATGGAAACACTACTTTTGATTATGAACTGTAAACGACAAAACGAATCGATATTTTTCTAAGGTTGACCAAATTGCAAAGTTGAAGATAACACTTTGAAAAGTACAAGCTCTAAATGTAAACTAGGAAAATTAAGCAATCCTGTTGCGGCCAAAACTGAAATCATTTCCCTGTTATACAGTATGAAAATTATCCCGGTCATTCAAAGTTTCGTTCACTTTCCCTGACCAAAGTGAAAAGGCTTCCCTCCCTGGTCACATAAAACCCTGTAGGAGAAAAAGTACTCGGGGTTTCCACTGAGTTAAAGTTGAAATTCCAGCCAAAGTTTCAGAAAAAAGTGACCTTTTTCCAGCCTCTTGGGTAGAAAAAACAAACTTTTTTCCAGCCATACCGTGAATTTTGATATGAAATTCCAGCCATTGAAAATGCAGTCCAACTATTGAATGACTTCAAAATTTCCAATAAATTGAAATTTCTCATGTAAATTCAATATCTTCTGGTAACCACCCCTGGAGGGCAGGGCTCTACCAACCACCCTGGCAAAACGTAGGGAAAGCTTCCAATCCTGGGTCACATTGGTGAAAAAAGGCCTGTCCCACGTGATATTGAACAATCTTTTCTTCTTTAATTGTGTTTGTCGATAAGATCAATTTTTTATCTAATAATGTCGTTAAATATTATTAGGTCCAAAAACAAAATTCCAGCTTTTCCAGCCAAAGCAGGCGAGAAACCTATGGTTTTCCAAGTTTTCCAGCCAAATTCTGAAAAAAGCTCATTTTCCAGCTTTTTCCAACAGGAGTGGACACCCTGGTATTTGAACAGTCTTCGTATACAACAGGTTCAAATTGTCATACCTCTAGAAGATCCAGTCCAGCTCTATCTAAACCAGGTACAATTTTCGCTAAATCTTTTCTTGACCATTTAGGAAATTCCCTTTTGTATGCAGGGAAATCTTCAACACCTTCCCACTCGGCGTTTGTAGGTGTGCCTAATATCCTAAAATTACAAGCAACACAACATTTACAAACTATGTACACTCTTTTTTATGAGAACAATTTTATAAGAACACGAGCCTAGAATTTGGTGGAAAAATTAAGAACAAATTAAGAACAAGGCCCAGCCTGACGAACTGTGGAAAACATATTTTTGGAAAATTATGCAAAAGTTCTCCACTAAAATATGGACATAAAATGAAATAAACAATAGCAGCAAATATTTAGGTGGGGTGTGTGAGTGTGTGATGACTTGAAGGTATGTACGCTCAGGGGGTACCTTGAAAACGTACAAAAGCGTTGTCACAGGAGCGTTATCCATATCCATATAAGGTACTATTAGCCCAGTCTCATTTTCATTACGAAGCTTGTGAATTACCTGTCATGTCTATTGAGTGTAATGTATAAATAGTAGAATCGAAATTGGTTTTAGAGGGAATTTCAATTGCGAATAATGTGAACGAATACGTTGTCTTTCTCTGATACGACTGCCACAAAAGCACGTCTACAGAATGTAAGGGGGCATGGGGTCTAAACTGTCAAATACTGGGGGATCTGGGATCTAGAAGTACTGGGATCTGGGACCTAATAAATTATATTATATTGTACTACGTTAGCTTTGAACATTCTCATATCAACTCACGAACGTACTATTGTCCATGGTACATTTAATTACAAATAATGAAGTTGACTTTTCTCTTGTTTAAGCTGCTCGAACGGAGTTTTCTGCTTCGGCGGTATGTTAATTGTTCGAGGAAGATTGGAAACGTAACGTTAATAACCCAATCCTGGTCACGGCTCGAAATTGTGAAGCACAGAAAACAATAGTGTGAAATATGTACAAACGCTATAAGAAATGTATACAAAAATCAACTTCATTAGTTGTAATTAAAAGTGCCATCGACGATAGTACGTTCGTGAGTCTATATGAGAATGTTCAAAGCTAACGTAATACAATATAATATAATTTATTAGGTCCCAGATCCCAGTACTTCTAGATCCCAGTACTCGAGCGTACGTTCTCTTTAAATGGCCGCCTACAGGGGTATTTTGCAGAGATGCCGAAATGCAATTGGGGCAAGGGAAACACAAAGACAACGATAACCATATGTGAGCAAAAAATTTGAGGGCTTCAAAGGCACATTAGGGTTTCCACCGAGTCTAAGTTGAAATTCCGGCCAAAGTTTCAGAAAAAAGTGACCTTTTTCCAGCCTTTTGAGCAGGAAAAACATTAATTTTCCAGCCATACCATGAATTCTGACACGAAATTCCAGCCATTGAAAATCCGATCCGACTATTGTCACAAAGTATTGAATGACCTTAAAATTTCCAATGAATTGGACTTTTCCATATAAATTCAATGTCTTCCAGTAAACCAACCCCGGAGGGTAAAAGTCTACCAACCACCCAGGCAAAGCATATGGAAAGCCCCCACTCCTGGGTCGACTTGGTGAATAACTGCTTGTCCCACGTGACATTGAACAATCTTTTCTTCTTTAATCCTGTTTCTCGATAAGATCGTTTTTTCATCTAATCATGCCGCTAATTACCATTAGGCCCAAAAATAAAATTCCAACTTTTCCAGCCAAAGCAGGAGAAAAGCCCATGATTTTCCAGCTTTTTCAGCCAAATTCTGAAAAAGGCTCATTTCCCAGCTATTCCAGCCGGAGTGGACACCCTGCACATATATGGAAAAGCTTCGTCGCCATTCCTTAACAGGTGCTTTGCTTCTTACAATCGTATACAAAATTCCCTTTTTCCAATAAAATATTGTCTGTAAATCTAAGTTATTTTATTTCCGTTGTATCACACAAACATTGGAATAGAAAACTACTGCTTACTAAAAGGGTACTGCTGATTCATTGGCCCCATTCGGAGAAGGCAATAGGAATGCTTGTCTTTAGCGTTCCCTTCTCCGGTGGCATCTCTTGCGATTCAGAAAAGATATGCTTTCCTGGTTGTACCATTACATTCTACGAGCACATCCTTGTGGGCGTTGAGCTAGGAAGTAAGCTTGCGTGCGTCTCTTGGCGTGTTTAGTCTTCGTCACAACAATGTGCAAGGGAACCTCAAATTTTCATATCAAACTTTCATGACACAGGATCATCGTCTTGTGTATTGACGATGTGTCAACATTTTGTTTGTGTGCATACGACTATACGTGAAATCATTACAGTCGTAAAGCAATGTCACGAACAATCTTGCTTCTTTTTAAGGAAAATAGGAGGCATCTAAGATCCCGCTTACACTTTTACGAATCACTTCATAAGCCTTACTCTTTTGTCCTTAATTGTAGGGGGGTCATATTGCACTTTTTCAAATTTATCTCCCCTCATAGCCTTTTATAATGACCCTCCCATTTTAGCAAAATGTAGCCATTATCATTATCAGCAAATTTTCGCTGTCATTTTCATCTCAATATCTATGAATCAACTCTGCATCAAGCACTTCACAACCCATGTCAGATGGAGCACTGTCTACTACTCCATCCACTGTTCGCTTAACATCATCTGGTGGGATCATCATATCTTCTACTTCCATCCGGGTTGTTGCGATTTTCCCGATAGGTCATTTTATTATCACACCTCCACTGTATGCAAATCTAGGAAAATACCAATCCCTTACAAATTCGACCCCCTACAGTTAAGCACAAAAGAGTATAATAAGTGATACGGATGGGCCTTTGGTCTACTCTACTAACGGTCTGATAGCACGGCCTTTCATAGGTTCTTGGAATTTTATTCATTAGAATTTGAAGTACCCCCTTCCCTGGTGGAGTTGCGTAGGGGACCATTCACATGTTATAGCACGCAATGGAGTGGGGGTGGGGGTATTTTGGTTTTTGTGACAAAGTGTGACAAAGAGTGAGTGGGCTGTTTTTGGGGTATGATGTCACATTTTTTAAACAACTTGATATTTAGCACATTTGGCCTTAAACAAGCAAGCCTGGTCCCTTTTACATACAAATTTGCTTCCACAGCTAAAAATAATTTGACAACTTTATTTTAATACTTTGGCCATTTTCAGCAATTTGATCCTCAATATTCTTATAAACTTTATTCTTATAAGAAAAAGGAATCTAAAGGTATACTTACTGAAATATCTTGAAAAGCTCATCAATTTCTGAGTCTCCTTGAAAGATTGGTTTCTTATTGATCATTTCGGCAAAAATTGTTCCAATACTCCACGTGTCAATACCACACGCGTATCGTTTACAGCCAAGAAGTACTTCAGGGCACCGATACCACAGGGTGACCACCTGTTATGATAAGAATTCATGTCAGAAATAGACTAGTAAATGAGAGCTATAAAAATTTGAGGAAAACAATCAAATTACCAAGACTAGGTCGCGTGAGAAGTCAAAAAAAAATTAAAATGGCGGCCGGAAGCCATGGTAACTCGTGTTTGCCGGCACAGGCTTGTGTCGTTCATTATAAAAAGGGACAATTGTTCACAAAATGGAGGAAAGCGTTCCTCCGTCCTAGGGGGTGGAAGATAATAAATGAGAAAAGAAAGAAATGAAGTGAAATTAAAAGAACTGAAAAAATTAACAGAAATGACAGAAGTCTCAGTCATGTTTAGAATCTACTACCATAAAAAGATTACAGTTGATATCTCGCTTCAAACATGTGCATTGAGAACTGAATTCAGAATGGCAAACAGGAAATGGCAATCTATACCTCATGGGTGTAAGCTCTAACTGGGACGCCAACTGCTCTACCAAGGCCAAAATCAGCCAATTTGATCAGACCATTTTCATCGATAAGCAAGTTCTGTGGTTTCAAGTCGCGATGTATTATCCTTCTTGCATGACAATATTCTATTCCTGAACATATTTGATATAAATAGCTCTGTTGGTAAAAGTTAGAAATTAATTAAAAGAGATCCTCTGTGCCCAAATCAAGCATTAAGAATTGAAAGCAATAATACACGTATTTTAAAAATTAAGACAGTGGTTTAAAAGAAAAGTGTAATTACGTCTGAATATCAGAGGGTTGTTTTAAATCTTTATTGATGTCTTACTTTATCATGAAGCAAAATAAAAGTGGAGCAGAATAACAAATATTGTAATCGATAGTGAAAAAGTTAATCTACAAGCAGTACTATAGTTCAAAATACACAAAAATTATTAGTCTTGATGGACCCTGCATTATTCTGAAATCATTCTTAAATTTCAACGATTCTGAGCCTGAATATTCTAATAAACATTTTTCAAGGGTACATAGAGCTTTTGAGACTCTCATTCTCTTTTAATATACATGCGCAAGGGAAGTGTCAGTACCAAGCAAAAAACTGCCTTATCAGAGTCTTCAATAACATTTAGAGTAAGCAGCTGATCGTAGATAGTAGAGGGCTATGTTCCATGGAGGGAAATTCATGTATGTGCACTCCTTGATGCCATTTTAAGTCAAAGTAGACTGAGTTTTAGGCAGAAGTAGATGGCAACTTAGGCAGAAGTAGACGGCGATTTAGACAGAAGTAGACGGCGATGTAAGCAGAAGTAGACGGCGATTTAAGCAGAAGTAGACGGCGATTTAGGCAGAAGTAGCCGTCGATAGATCGCCAGTAGACTATCTTTTGAAAGCTCTGCTTATAAAAGAAATGTGTACCAACAAGGGTATAGGATCAAAGGAAACAATTTTAAATAAACTCATATGAGGTATGCTTATCGTTGTACACTATATAAACATTTGGTAAATTACAGGTTTTCCAGACCTCAGCTAGATAGCCCGGGCAATCGGGCCTACTCGCCCCCATGCAAAGGTCCTTACCAAAACAACTGTGAAGGAAGATTTAGGATATTTGTAGTAAGCAGAGCAGCCACACTTACTAATCTAACGTATTCTCGAGTGCTAAATAAACGGGGGTCCGAATAAACAGGGGGTCAGGAAAAATTCCAACATTTGATGAAGGGGGGTCAAAATAAACAAGGGGGTTGTAACTTTTTGAAACGGCCAGAAAAGTGAATATACTGCGACAGAAACATCAGAAACAGGATACCAACAAGCATAAAACTAAAATATATACAGAATCATGCTGTTAATAAAAAGGGGGCCCTTATTAGGTCCGGAGGGGTCGGAAAAAATCGAAAAATGAATAAGAGGGGGCGTTTATTAGGCACTTGAGAGTACTTGACAGTGCAATTAAATATCTAACATTACACACAAATGAGATGAAACGAAAATATGAAGAAAATAAGTGGTATATGATACCTTGACAAGCATTTTATCAAGTGGTCCATTGACGGTATCGAAGTATTTCTTCAGATCCATGAGTAGAAATTCAAAGCAAAGGTAAAGACGAGAGTCCTCGTGCAATACAGATAACAACCTGGAAGAAAACGAAAAAGAAATTTATACTTTTTACAAGAAACTACTTAATAAGCAACCTAGTACTTGACAGCATAAAATTTGAGAAACTTTTAGAACTACAAGGAAGGAGCTAAGAAACTTTACACAAATAAAACATTGAAGAAATCGTTACCTGGTTCAACGTAAAACTATACCAAAACAATGTGAATATGACATTGCTTTAGAATATAACTGGTCTGACGCATTTTGTTTGTTATAGGACAAATAGTTTGCTACATTTGCGCTCTACGTACACCTTCATAACAATTTAGTTCGCTAAATTAAGAAACTTTTAAGACACTTTTAGAACTAAAATGTGGTCCAAAATTAAGATACCTTTAACACTAGGCCTTGAGCTAGGTTTCTTATTTAAAAAACATTTAAGCCCCCTCGTGTAAGCCCTCCCCTAGAATAAGCCCTCGCCCTAAAATTCATTTTTGCAAATAAGCCCCCATGGGCTTATTCAAGGCTATACGGTACTAAAATACTTTCCTAGCTTCCAATTTATCCTTCTCTTTTAAAATCATTTTTTAAATTTCAATCTTAATATCTACTCTTGATTTTCAATGCTTTTTGAAATGGAACCCCTTCTCTTATCAAAATTTAGGCATTTGACTACATATGTTGTGTGCTTGCTTGCGATGATGCTTTAGTCCAAGAGAAAATCAATATGCAACTTAGTGCTGGCTCCAGGGATGTAGGGTGTATTCAAAAAGCAGAGTGGGACACACAGGGGTGGCGCCAGCAATTTTTGGACGGGGGCCGACTCTTCTGACAAAGGGGCTCAAATATATAGGGTACTATAAATGCCACAAATCTCCGAAAAAATCGCTTTTGGCCTTACAATGGGAGGCTAGCATGTTCCAACAGGGGGCTATAGCCCCTAGCCCTTTCTTGGGGACACATTTCTTCAGGGGAACCCCCACAAGGTAACTTTGGAAGCTGCAACAAGGTAAATGCCACCTGTGCCCCTAGCTCCTACGCCCCCAAAACAATATTCTATCTAGGTAGTAGCACATGCGGTTGTGGAAAAATGTCACATACACAAGGGTAAATGTCTCATGGATGGAACAAGATTGCTTTGGGGCTGCATACCTGTCAGCCAGGGGCGGCGGAGAGTAGTATTAATAGTAGTCTAATACTATGTTTTAACAGGTAAATTTATTCCCAAAGAAACCACTAACTAAAGCAAATGTATGTGTTTTACCAAACAAAATAAAACTGCAGCATTTATGACTTGTTCAGTGATGCTTATTGGCGCAATACTGATTCATCTAATCCCTGTTAATTGATGTTCTACGTCAACACTTCTCGAGTATTGTGACGAAGGACCTATTGTTTTTATCACCATATATGAAAAGGTAAGCGAGGCAGTGGTATTAGTTTTAAAAAACTAATACTAAGCCTCTTGTGGAGGATGCTTCAGACCTAAGATTGCGCTTTTCACAAACAAGAATGAGCTGATTTATAGAAGACAGGTTTTCCGGGAAGTTTCTCAGTCTTTGGACTGCTGTCCTCATTATTACCTCACACAGTAGCAAAGATTTCAATCTAAAAGATGCAAGGACGTGGTAGAACAGCAAATTGGAATAACAGATCTTCAGTCAGCATTTGTGAAACACATGAATATATTTGTACTGTTGCTAGCATAAACAAAACAATTTTCGCATTTTGTCTTCGGACACCTTGTGATAAGAGGCATTCAAATGGGAAATACTCTTTCATTTTCCTTTACGTGCTTTGTTATTCATGCTAGTTATACTTCTAAATAGCAACTTTTATAAAAGAATAATCCTAGTGTCTCATTGCTTTTTCGATGTACTATGATCTAATTTAAACCAATTTATAGAAACTGCTACCCCATTTATTTGATTTTCTTGAGGAGTTTAAATTCATTGCATGCTCCGCTCGCCCTATGGCGCGCGAAAAGGCGAAATAACACGAAACTTGTATTTTATAAAATGAAACCAATTTCATAATACATAGATCGATTTTATAATACGAAAATGAGATTTTACAATACCAAATGAATATTGTAACACGAAAAGGTGAATATTATAACACGAAAAGCTGAATATTATAATACGAAAAGTTGAATTGACGAAGCCATGGACGAAACTGAGGACACGCATGACAGAAACAGAATCCAGCGTTTTTAATACGAGCTGAGTATGGGGTTACATCAAAGATTCTAGCGTCAAATAGAAGGTTTATAATAAAACACATCATAATTATGCTGCCAAAACCTAACAGGTACCTCACCACCAAAGGGGGAACGTTTATTAATAACCTTTGGGCTTCTTATCTATGTGTCAAATAAACAAGCACTAAAAGTAAAGACCTTTCGCATATTAAAGGTGTATAAATTTGCATAATTGTGACATCATCAGCTCAACTTCTAAAACTAATACTACCTTAATTTCCCTTATCTTAAATGCAATGTCAAGTTTTTTGCTGATGATACATCTATTTTTTCAGTTGTTCAAAACCCAAATGAAAGCGCTGCAGACCTGAATCACGACTTAGATCTTATCAAACGTATGGCGCATGACTGGATAATGTCTTTATTTTCAACACCTGGAGATTCTGCAATTTTTTATAAAAACGCAGGGAGGTTTGGTAAAAAACCGGGAGATCTCAGAAAATTGATAAGAGAAGAAATGTACATGATTGCATGATAAAATGCTGTGCTCGGCAAGTAGTTTTATGACAAAAATGACAATGAGAAGTCTCAGTAAATTAAGTTCTATCGGTGTTTGTTACTCAGAATGCGTTAAAAAACTTTTTGCCACGTGGAAAGTCAATCTGACCTCGCAACTATAAATCGGAAGATTTTTAAAATAAATCACACAAAATCAAAAGTGTCGGAAAACCAATGAAATAGCAGCGAGAGATCCATTTACTTCTGCTAGACGACGTCTTCAAAGCCGGGGAAAAAATATACAAACTTGGAGACCAGGGAGAAAGCAGTCAAAACCGGGAGTCTTCAAGCAAAACTGGGGGAGTTGAAAGGTCTGGGGCTGTGTTTCCCAGCCTTTTTTATGAACTGATCAACACTAACTGGTGACATTAACACCAATTTTTTAAATCAAATTTTGAAATATTTCTTTCAATACTTTCTGTGGTTGGTGATGATAGCTCCCAATCCCTTAAAAAAAGTTTACCCCCCAGGTTGGAAACACTGCTCTTGGGGGAGGGTTGGGGTGGACATAGAGCACTATAATGAAAGAGTTGAGACAAACAAAGTTTTTAATCATTCTTTTCAATGCTTCCCAAAGAGTTTTTGCTCACCAGTATCATCAAAGGCCCTAACTGCCAAAGCAAAGCCCAGAAATAAAAACGATGAATTCCAAGCTGCATTGCAATATCAATTACCTGTCCATTAATGCCCCTTCACAAAGGGTATCCAATAAAAGGATTACTTTTATGACTTACCACCTCCCTTTTGTCAGGGGCTTTCAGTATTCAGAGACCCCCATCCCCTAGAAATACACCTATTTGTGTACGAAAACATTCAAGAATGTAAATATAATGCAACAAGTGCTTCCTTGTTTGAATCATTTCCAGCTGAGTACAATAGAAACCCACATAAAAGAACTTAGGTTTTTCCTGAGCAGCCTGGATATGTTCTTAATAGTGGATTGGTATTCTTAGTTCCAGCCTGTAAGGTTACAGTGCAGTATAGTATCATACAGTACAGTATAGTACAGTGCAGTAAAGTATGGTAGAGTATAGCAGAGTACAGTACATTACAGTACAGTGCAGTACAGTATAGTAGAGTTAAGTACAGTATAGTACAGTACAGTAGAGTATGGTAGAGTATAGTAGAGTACAGTACATTACAGTACAGTATAGTAGAGTTCAGTACAGTATAGTACAATACAGTATAGTACAGTACAGTATAGCACAGTACAGTAGAGTATGGTAGAGTACAGTATATTACAGTACATTACAGTACAGTAGAGTAGAGTATAGTACAGTACAGTACAATCAAAACACACAGAAAAGAACCTGCATTTTTCCTGATCAGCCTGTATAGGTTCTTAATTAGTGGATTGGTATTCTTAACTCCAGCTGGTAACTTTCTTAAAAGGTTCTTATATACAAACATATGCTTTGCATGGATTTACACTGTTCTCAGCACAAGAATTCTTGATGATTCTCAAGAACACTTTAAAGTCAGAATTCTTGAATAATAATCTTTTCACATGTTGTGCAACTTGAAAAGCACAGACAGCCTATGAAACTTTCTACTCACGAATTTATACACCAACAGCATGAAATCCATTATATAAGAACCATCCCCATTTCAGCCTCTTTGGGGTTCTTATTTTGGAGGTTCAAGCAATGAAATTTCAGCCTCAAAATTCTTATTAAAACAGGCTCTTTTCAGTGGGTTTCTACTGAACATGATGGGAAACTCAGTTGGCCAAGCAACTCAGCTAGATGAGTTACTAAGCTCCATATAAACAGGCCCATAAAAGTCTTTGAGCCTACCTACAAATAAGTCCGTGATTATTAATTGTTGCGTAGTACACTCTTTCTATAAGAACCAGTAAATTTGAGGTTCAGGCTGGTTGCTCTCAATTTTTCTGAAATTTTGAGGCTGAAATGTTTTTATTTGTTCTGAAATTGGTAGGATGTAGACAATTTAGAAGTAGAAAAACAATAAACTAAACAATGAATGTTTTCATTAAGAGCCCATAAGCCAAATGCTACATCCACGATGGTCTGTCTCTCTCTAGATATCACTGTTCTTTATTGAAATAAACTTTATGAACCATTGTAAATAGAATAGGCCAGCACAGTATTTAGTTTTGCTAAGGACAGCTAATTCGTGCAAATCAAAGAGGAGAAATAACAAAGCTGTCAGTTCTTCTCAGGCTAGCAAGGAGAGAACTTTTCATGTCCATATGTAAATGCAAAACTAATGCATCATGGCAAGTGCCAAAAGTAAAAGAAAAAATGGCTAAAAAGTAAATGAAGTTGACAATCACTGCCTTAAAAATACTTTTCCACAGAAAATAATTTATAATAGCAATTAAATATTGTAGCCATTTCAATCATCTAGCTTATCTGGGTAACTTGTGAGTTGTTTTCTTATTGTAAAAAGTTTAGGATGTTCAAACTCAAAATACTAGAATGTGAAATGTTACACACAGGGAGAGGTAATCTCTACCTTTTTATATGGGGGTCCATATCAGGGCCTTTTGCTGACCCCCAAATATTGAGTTATAGTTTTGATGAGCCCCAAATATTGAGTCTCAAGATTTTGAGACCATAAATAGTGTCACATATATTTTGGACTATCACTGTCATAAAATTTTGCTGAGTATTACAAGCATATGTTTATTGCATTAAAACTTTAGCATTTGGTTTTCTTTTGCAACTTTGTTTCAATTTTCAAACTCCAAATTTCTAATTTTTCATAAGGTGTAATTCTCAAAAACCAAATATTGAATTTTGCTATATAGAAAAATTCTATATTTACTTTCTTGTAAAATCTCAGACACCAAATATTGGCATGGATTGCCCTACTCCCCATGGGGTGTTACATACCATCATGGAAAAATTGATTGGAAACTTGGCATTCAAATAGGCATTGTCTTCATGTGGGAGGGAAAGGAAGATACTTTGGAGGGAAGGGGTTAAATTTTACCAGCTCGGAGGGGGATGAAAAGTAAAACACATTTCTAAGGGGTATGAATTAGATTGCTACAGGACAATTCAAGGAATGAAAATTTGTTACTAGTGTGCCTAAAACACATCTAACGCTATATGGCTTTGAAAATCTAAAACTTACTTGACAACATTGGGGTGCTTTGATAGTTCATTCAGAAGGGAAATCTCCCTAACAGCTGTGCTTGGTACACCCTCATCTTCATTGTCTAAACGAATCTTTTTCAGTGCAACAAACTTTCCTGTTTGTTTTTCTTTTGCTTTGTAGACAACGCCATATGTGCCTGCATTAACAAATAAGGCTCAGGCATAACGTTAAAAATTATACGATAATTAACATAAAAGTGGCAGTTCACAAGTTTTGTATAGAAGTTTGAGATCTCTGTGCTTGAGACGCATTTCTTACTTTCATAGTTTTACTTTATTTGGTCTTGTGTCAAAACACAATAATAAGGTACTAACAAAAAGTTTGCAAACCTTCACCAATTTTTTCAATTCTCACGTAATCAGAAAGTGACATTTTGATAGTTCTATAGCAGTTCAACTATTCTTTATATTTCCTGCAAGATGAAGTAACATATTAGAATTTCACTTTTGCCACATTTTTAAAACACATTTCCAAAATTCCAATATTCTGTCTCAGCTTATCTTCAAACTAGTTGCGTGTAATACAGACTGGAGCAAGTTGTTTAGGAACTAATGAAGCATTCCAGTTTCCACCTCCCTAAGCCTCACTATCTTTCTGGATATATATGGGCATTGCAACCAGGAGGGGCACATACTACCTATATATTGGAAATAGTTTACAAAATGTACCATCTTTGTCTTCGGGTGCTCCTCACTTAGGGAATTCACAAGAATCCTTATGGAAATGTGCAAATAGCTTAAAAACACGAAATGAAAAAATTATCTTCATTATAAATCAAATCAATAATCTATGATTAAACACCTTTATGCTGCACCACGCTCTACGACCGTGTGTCGAGCAACAAAGGCACGATGGCGCGAAATCGTACTGTACATTATAGTTGCATACTACGAATTTTAAAACAAGACAATTGCCATAAAAAGCATCAAGAAGATAAATATGAAGTGCATCTTTATCACAAAATGTTGCAGCAACAGATTAGTAATCACAACGAATAACTACATTACGAGATAACTTGACAAACTCCCCTAAGCCTATTGCATATGGTAAAAGCACCGACTTTGAAAAATATTGGTTGAACGATAAACATATATTATTTATGACGAAGAGAAAGTGGTATAATGAAATCTGTTGTGAATTTCTTTACATGTACATGGAAAATACAAGGTAGTACAAGCCAGATGACATGGAATTTCAGTGTTCCAACAGACAAGAAACTGCACTGGCTTAGAATTGATTGAAAGCCTGCAAATAGATAGAGGTGATCCTTTACAGGAAAGCAAAAAATATATAATTTGAATTTCAATAAATAGTAACAAAAAATACTTCCTTCTACCTGAAAACTTGTTCGCTTTTCTGTAACGTTCGCTGTAATGTGGGTTGCTTTGTAACTTCGATCGTTTAGCAGAATTATTTGAAATAGAACATACAAGTTGCTGAACCAATCAACATGCAGTATTCATACCAACCCAGACCTCTTCTTGTCAAGCGACCAATGGGTGATGCAACTTTATTTTCTCAAGGCCTATCTCCATTTGAGTGATTACATGTTGGTTTAGGAAGAGGAGATAGCTTTCTGGTGTGTTATTTCATGCCTTCTAAAAGAGTTAAGCCTAATCTCGTGAGAGACGTTTTTGAGCGCGCTCGAAGCGCTCAGTGTGCAAGCATACAAGAGAAATGATCATGGCCGCTGCGGCCAGTTTCATGTTCGCTCGCACGCGTTTGAGAGTAGGTCTACTTCTACTCCCAAGCGCTAATTTGATGAACTCTTTTTCTCTTGAGTGCTGTGGGAGCACGCTCACTAATGTCTCTGATGAGATTAGGCTTTAAACCAAGCTCAACTGCTGGGCGTACGCCACAGTTCGCTCGTTTCGCCCAACAAATTAAGTTCTGTTACCGATTAGCGTGGATTACTACACTCGTTAGCGCTAACCGGCAACAAAACGGTATACTGCACGCTCGCATCGGCACTCAGTAGTAAAAGTCTCTTTAGTACAGGGTTTCTCAAATAGTGGGGCACTTCCCTACGAGAGGCACGTTGGAATGCTAGGGGTTGTGCAAAAATATTGAGAAGTACTACCTTAGACCGTATTTATTCTATATCGCATTCAAGTGCGTATTGACTTTGTATCGGATTCATTATCTTCATTACGCAGACGGAAGGGGGCAATACGCTAAGAAGCGAGAACATATTGGATTCATTTGTATCCTTTATCGTGTAAATGGGGTCTTAGTACTGCTGGTAGTCTCAGGAGGAGCTACGGGGCCATGCCCCCAGACGGTTGTATTTCCTATGACAAGCAACTGTGTTAAGAAGTTTCCCACATGAAACAGAAAATGACTCAGATGGCTCCCAAAGCCCTGCTCTGGATCCGAACCTCCTTTTAATTGATCTATATGTATTTCACTTGGTTTTTTACTTGGAGTCGAAGCTCTCCATTTTGTTGGAAAGTGGATAATTCTGGGTGGACGTAACTTACATCACGAAAATGACCAAGCAGATCAAAATCACAAGTTGCAATCTTTCCGCACAAAAATCATGCAATTCAACGGAAGAAACCAGGTCAACTCGCTATCCTTGTTCACAAAACCAATTACTCAACTATTTTTAAATAGGGAAATTCTTATAACAGGTAATACCAAGAGGCAACAAGTAATACCATGTTGTACTGTAAGCATGCTGAAATTAATCACAGTTTTTATCAAATAGACAGGGGAATTCTCATAACAATCTCCTGGTACCGTGCAAGGCAGACAACGCAATGATCATATACTAGAGATTCAATTAGTACCAAGAGGAAGATCATTTACTATTCTAAACCGCCAACACTATTCTCACAATCAGAGTTAGACGAGGTAGTAAAAGATTTTGACGTAGCAAAAAAACATCTGAGCTTCTGGCTTGCTTGCCTAAAGAAAGAAGCCTTCTTCTTCCAGGAACAATATGCTCTTTTAGCAGGATCAGAACTACCAAACTCTTGCAATACTGTGACAATGCATTCTTGCAATCCTTTGACAGCTTCATCTTACTTATAAATGATGTTTTTCTTGTCAGCCACCTTGAAGGATTTACTGGTAATTCCAGGGGTATTAGTGATATACAAGGAGAGAGTCTTGTCAAAATACTATAGCAATGGAGAAATGCCATTAAGGTGGGTGGGACCTCCAGGTGATGGTAGATTACTGGTGGAATTTGCAAAGAGGTTGTGTTGCTTGCTTACGCAATACATTCTGGGAAGGTTGATTAAGGTCACGTGGACAAAAGAATTTGAAGTTTGAACAATTTTCGAAAATATATTCTCGATGCTCTTGCCTCCCGATCCAGGCTTTGTTCTGTAACCTATCAAAGGACGCATTGCCAAATTTCTGGATGTTATCGTTGTGGACAACAAATAATTAATCAGTTTCACTTGGAGGAGTGTAGATGGGCCATTGAAGAGAGAAAATGCGATGCTAGTTCGGTTTCTGGCGATCGACCTCCACCATCAGTCCACAGCGCTCATAGGGAGAGTGAAAAAGTAAGAGATAGAGGTGCGACTAATGATGACAGCAGCGACTCGAAGCTGCAGCTTTCGAGAATGGAGGCTGGAAACCTGGCTCACGGAAGGAAAAGAAGAAAGGGAATGAGAATGAATTTACGTCTAGAGGGTGGACAAATGACATTTGATGCAAAAAAATATTTGATTAAAGATATAAATGGAGAAGAGAGCACACTGCCACAAACATGAAGAATTTTACATGAAAGCTGAAGGGAAGGTCACAAAGTAGCTGATGGTGTTATAGATGACTGTATGCCAAGTTTAAATTAAAACAACTAAAATAAATGGGAAACTCCTAAAACATTGTCAATAAATTCCTGTAACCAATTTATGCTAGTTGGTATTTATTAGTTTGTACTCTTTAGTTTAAACTACTCTCAAATCCAACGACAAATAAAACATATTTATTTATTCGTTATTTTATTTCATTTCAAATCTGAAGAAGGCTGATTTGACGAGTGGTTGCTCTAGTCCTTTTGACTATTCAGTTATGTATCATTACTACAGATTTTACAGACCTGTTCTGCACCTGATGATAATCTTAAGACTCAGAAAAAGGTGCAAATAACCCTCAAATTACTTAGAACATCAGATTTCTAAGTTTACAGTACGATAAATGAAGAAAATTGACTTCAAGTGAGCCCAGAAACACATGTGAAAGAAAATCAGGGGGGCGCAATTGCGATGTGTAGGTCCCATAATTCACTCAAATCGCAATATTTTGTGCCTAAAACTTTCTAAATTATAACTGCAATGAAAGTAGCATTCATGTTTGTGGTTCAATGTATTTTCTCATTGATACATGTGATGGGAGAGAACCCAATTAGCAATAAAGCTGCACAAATTACCTCCTGGATCTTTGAAACTTTAACGGCCTATATCTTTGTAACCGTACATTTTAGGAATATGGTTCTTTTATATATTCGACAAAAGTGTTAACGCGCATTCTAAATCTGCATTCAGATTTGAAATTTCAGAAGATAAAAATTTTTCCGACTGTAGCATATCGTATAATTGCCTACGTCATTGTCACGTGACACTCGTCGATGTTTAGAAACGTCCCAACTCGGAATTCTGATCTCCTACTTCTATCCATTCATTCTAGACATTGAAATTTTTGGTTATCCTGATCATTAGATTGTTAAAAGAATTTCCCTGTCTATTTGATAGACACTGATTACTTTCAGCATGCAGTCGACAAAACATGGTATTACTTGTTGCCTCTAGCTCATCACTGGGGCGGTCAGATTTTAACTTTATTTTCAAAATGTTTGACCTAACAGCAGGGGGTCGTGGCTCCTGTAGAGTAGGGGGGTCAAGTTCAATGATTTTCCGATAAATTCCGAAACCTTTGTTTCTACTGACAGCGAAAGTGCGAAGATTTTTCAACGAAGCATTAAAATTTTCGAAGATTGGACGTTTTCAAAACAAATTGGGAGGGCCATGGCCCCTCTACACTCCCAACCACAATGCCCCTGCCTAACAGCTGAAATTTTTGACCAAATGTTGACATTTACATATCCCCGAGCCAAACCTTCTTTATAACACTCGCTCTTGCGCTTAGGATCTCTTGGAATTCATTCATTTGTAGCATTTCAAAACTTCTGAAATGCTACGAATGAATGCCTTTGGAAATGCACAAATCTCCCTCCAAAGGCAGGCTCCTAAATCCCTGTCACAGCCTTGAAAACTTAAAAATGGAATGTTTGCTGGAGAATATTTTGTCCACCAGTTGCACAAATTTCCTGTAGCATGAGTAGATAACAGTCAGATCATGAAATAAAGACTATGAAAATGCGACTAGCCACCGCATAAGTTTATGCGTTTGCTAGTCGCGTTATGAAAATACTCATACGTGCAATGCTATCTGCTTTTGACTTTTTTGACCGCATTTTATGTTGATGACTTTACTCCCGAAAATGAAGGTTTTTGACTTTATTTTCACCAAATTTGACTTTTAGAGCTTTTGACTGCCCTTATCATAACGTACAGTCCACCCCCTAGTTATTTTTACTTACAGCTTTTCCCAACTCTCGTTTGTGGCAATTCCTGCAATTAAACTTACGCCTTTTTAAACTCTTCTCCAACAGGGGCTGTTCAATAAATACGTCATGCCTTGGGGTAAGTTGTTCTTCACGTTTTCATGATTCTCCTTGACGGTTAAGCATAGGGGTGGGTGGTACTTTACTCAATGTCGTCGAGCTACGGTAAAAACTTTCTTATTGAGAAGTTTTTCACAATGAAAGAGCTCCAAAACTCAGCACACAGCCTGAATTAGTAAGATTGTCGAACGAAACCATATATTCTAGTTTTTATTTATCCCTTTCCCACCTTACTTGGTAATGTAGATTGGACATGCATCCACTAAAGACTTTAGTAAAGTGTCCCAAGCATTGATGTTTGAGACATTTTAGTGCTTTAGCCCTAAATCAGCTTGATCATCAGCAGCGTTTGCTGAACAGAGGACGGTACGCCTATAGAGCTGTAAGTATAGTTGAAAAAATATAGAAAAGCAATGGGGTTTCTTTACGTCTTCCCCTATTCGTTTGCTATTTCAAAAACTTGGCTTTGCATCGGGTTGTTGTGCATCTGAGGGGAGGATGTTTGTTCTAAGTGTGATCCAGCGCAAGAGGATCTTGTGAACAAACGTGACAGAGGGTTACGATGGGTTGTGTATAGTTCAAAAATAGCAATTTTAGTGTGACGTCAGTGTTGAACAGCCCCTCAGGCAAGTACGTGTAGGGGAAGCACGAGGAGTAATGCTCCCCAACTGACAAATTTTGCGTGGTTTTTCCCTACAACAAATTTAGTAACCAAGAGATTCCTCTATTTCGCTCATTAGTATCAATCCTCTACCAGGGTTGGCGCCAGGGGGTGGCTAGGGCTATAGACCCCGTCGGAACATGCTCGCCCCCCATCAGAACGGGAAAAGCTATTTTTCGGAGACTTTTGGCATGTAAAGTACCGCGAAAAATCGTACTATAGCCCCCTCGTCGGAAGAATCAGCCCTCCTCGGAAAAATCCTCGCGCCACCCCTGTTGAAATGTAGAAAGTAATCACAACTCTCCCCAGGCCCTATTGCAGCGCGGTTTGCTACGTCCATCTTTCCTTTTGTTGTTCAAAATGGAGGCACTTTACAATATTCCGTTTAATTTTCTTGAGATTCCAAACCTAAAAGTTAGGAAGCCAGGATGGGTAAAACCACCTTCAGCAATGGTCGTGTTTTCATTCGTCCTTTTATCGTATTTTTTGGTCACAGGTGGTAAGTAAACAGCATATTTTGTGTAGGCCTTTTCTTTGGTTTGTCTGGAAAATCTTTGATTTGAAAATCTTTGGTTGGTAGGCCTATCCACGTGCATCGCGAGTAGTTGGCAAGTTAGATCGACAGCTTTAGGAAATGAAGAAAATATGAATTTGTAGGGGTAGCCCCACTATTTCATGGAGAGGTTCATATCTGGGTTAGCGCCAACTTTATGTTAAGGTCAGACTTCGAAGTTCATTATTAAGGCATATGTCCGAAGGTGCATTCCATGCAATTAGGCCCGAAGATCTCTTTCGTAGAGCTCGCTTTCCTGTCGGCGTGGCGTAGTGGGTATAGCCTAATTTATACTCTTCAACGTTTGCGTACACCTGAGGAGCTACTGGCGTACCTCCGAGTTTTGCATGAAGTGCACCCTAGCGTATGTCAAGTAGTTGTCAGAATTCCTCACTGCAAGTTTTTTACTACATTCAAACAGCTTTATGAAGCAAGCGGGGCAAATCAATAATGTTTTCTCGAGACCTCATTGAAGTTATAATTGTGTAGAAGTTGTTATTCATCAGCATAGTAAAAGTCTGCCCAAACCTGATTACTTTTGCTAGTCATAAAATGGGAATCCCACAATTTTTGCTACTGCTCTGTTATTACTATTGGTAGATATGGCAACAAAGTTCTCAAATCTGTTGTAGAGCATTGAACTTCATATCAGACCATAGTGCATCCAAAATCAAGCCAAAAACTATTTTTCCCAACAAAATAGATCTGGTAGAAAAGTTATCAAAGTTTGAAAATTCTTGGTCTTGTAGTGGAGAAATAGCCAACATTTGTGACTGAATGAAATCATATGATTGGTAGTGGTTAATGTTTGATTTCACCTGTAAGTCTTAAGTTCTATGCAACAGATTGGTTTTCTGACACAAAATGGAAGCGCAGCACAAAGCCACCCAAACAAAAAACTACTGTTCTTGCATTGGTTACTAGCTACTTTGGGACAAGACCACAATGCGTATTTGCCACCTCCTGAGTGGCAGCAATAGCTAATTTTAGTCTAGCAGATCAAGTTTTAATTACACTGAATATGCATTGCAGTTCAAATAAACAGTATTTTTCTACCGTATATGCCAAAAGTGCACTTTTTGCTGGTGAGATTTTGTGACTTGTGCTTAACCAAATCAAGCTAATTTTTTATCTTAAAGGTCTTTGCGCAGGCGTCATTAAAAGTATTTTGTGCCTACAAGCGCAGATTTGACAAAAATGTGCCTGCAGAAAAATAGAATGCAGTCGATGGTTGTATGTAGACTTGGGTGAAAAGTGCCTGCAGAAGTTTGAAATGTGGCATTTTGTGCCTGTGAGTGGTGCTCACCACTCGTGCAGATTAATCAGCTCTGTCTGGGAGAGGTTTAAATTTATGTTCCTAAAATAAAATTTGTGAATCCTTGATTTCAACATGCAAATAATGTATTCTAGGCTTTGTATTGTACTGCCTCTCTGAGAATGCCAGCGACACGTGGAAAACACAAAGAACTCTTTCATCAGAGTTCTTTATTTTGCCACCCCTTCAGAAGAATCAGCCCCCATCAAGAAGTTCCTGGTCCCATCCCTGAAGGACAATAATAGCTAATATTCTGGTGTAGAGCAGTTTTGACTAGCCCTCACTATAGTTCTATCTACAGATAGAAGTTTTCTGTGATACTCACCAAAGGTGCACTTTTTGCAGGTGAGATTTTGTGACTTGAGCTTGACCAAATTTAGCTGAATTTATACCTGAAAGGTGCAAGAGAGGCTAAACCTTATGTTTCTGGAATAGAATTTTTGCATCCCTTATTTTCACATGCAATTAATGCTAGCTTAAAGTTTTGAAAAATTTCAAGAGGTCCTAGAATGTTGAAATCTTACCCATTTAAAAAATAAATATCTAAAGCTATAGCAATAGCACCTGAACCACTAAAACTCCACTCAGGAAGTTTATCAGAAAATATTAATGAGTATGTAGTGAGATGAAAATAGGATTTGAATGCACTTTGTGGCTGTACCTACTATTGGCGCTGACCTTGTAGTCCCTACAATATATGTTTTGTTCAAGGCCACAGGAGAGTAGCAAATAGATCATTTTCTCTTTGAGTGATATCTCAAATCCGTGGTTGAGAACCCATAATATAGAGAAAGCTTCCTAGACTTCATTCTTTGCAGTGCACAGGAGATATGATTCTTGGCAGACATGAAGAGTTCTGGCAACACAAGGGTTCGAGTGTGATATTTTTCAAGAGTTTTGTAGGGCAAAGGTTACTCAATGATTCTGTAGGGACTTTTAGGTTTAGGGTGTGTTTGGAAAGAGTTTGGGTATAAGTGTAGGACTAGCATTAGTTTTTGTGTGCCTACCATTATGAAATTCACCAAATATGGTCAATCATGTGAACTTTGGTAAGTGTTTTCATGGTGTCACTCACTAATTAGTAAGTTCTATCCCACTTTTTTTAGTCAGTGTATCATTTAGAGCAATTTGATGTACAATTATAGTAATTTGACATTGCTGGTATTCTTCATGTCCACCTTATTTCTTACCACACTTTCAGTGCTGCCACGTGCTCATGCACTATAATGGGATGAAAGTCTTATTCATGGCACCATTATCGCTAATTTCTGCCATTACCAAACTTTGGTGAAAGCTCTATTTGCAGTACTACATTTGCTGTTGCCATTTACACCATGCACCACCATTGCTTGAAAGCTTTATTTTCAATATTTTCATTCTTTCTGCCCACATATGCACCATACTTTGGTGACTTTCTACATTTAGAAGTCATAGAATGCAAACTGGGAAGCATCTTTTGTGTTTATACTTAATTACTAATGCCAGGTCCTGCAAGCATATAATTTTTGTGATAAATATAAAATGAAATAATTTGATGTAGAAATATTATTAAGAGAATTACCATTAATAAGTAGTAGATTCTCGGGACTGATATTAAGGATCCATATCAGGACCTTCTGAAGAGAACCATGAGTGATTGATATGGTGGTGAGGGTAATCTAGTGAAATAAGCAAACTATAAACATTGTTTTCATATTCATAGAAATATTATTAAGAGAATTACCATTAATAAGTAGTAGATTCTCGGAACTGATATTAAGGATCCATATCAGGACCTTCTGAAGAGAACCATGAGTGATTGATATGGTGGTGAGGGTAATCTAGTGAAATAAGCAAACTATAAACATTGTTTTCAGTCCCTGTGGGTACATTAGCATTAAATTATATGTTCATATTATTAAAACTCTTTATTAAAAGCCATGAACTTAATGTCTTGTGAAAAATAAGTGTTGGGTGAAAGCATGGTAAAACAGTAGTCCCGTATGCTTTTATACATAAGGAAGTGCCTGTTAGAGAGGACACTTATCCTGAGGCATGTAAAGTAGGGTGGCCAGTTCCTTTCCTCGCCTCCTTTATCTCCCCAGTGTTGCCACTGGGTACCCATTTGTGGCTGGGTGAACAGTGAGTGAACATTCAGTTAGGGCATCAAGTCAGGTTCAAACTGTAGACCTTCTGCACATAAGTCATGAGCTCTAACTGCTATGCCACCTCACCCATGAAACCGTCGTAGGTTTGCCCATATATGTATACTTAATCTTTTGTACTTTCTTCTCTTTGTTCTCTTATTGGTCTTTTCATTTTACCTGTTGCTTTTCAGGGATAATTTATGATGTTATTGTTGAGCCTCCAAGTGTTGGGTCTACAACAGATGAAAATGGCCACAGTAAACCAGTAAGTTAAAAGCATACGTTTCACTTAAATTTTCATTTTTGGATTATTTGTACAAGGGCCTGTTTTAGAGTGATCTTGGCCACACTTTGTCGTCTTGGAAATCTTGAGTGTGGTCTTGGAAAGTTAAAAGTGTGGCTAACTTTCTCAATTTCACATACTTCATATTTCACAGAAGTCTTTTTGGGACTTGACCTGTGCATGTTCTGTATAAATTTTGAGAACAGTACAACATGTATCTCAATGTGGGTATGTAAATTTTGAGAACAGTACAACATGTATCTCAAAGCACTACAAGGTTCCACATGAGATTTGGCATTGCTTGAAGGGCATTTTCCCAAAAAGGATCAAGTAGGGTCTGGTCGAGGTTTTTCATAGCATATTGTGGTCATGGAAAATTTACTGAAAATAGGTCCTGAAGTAGCCCCATCAATCAACAGTTTTTTTATCAATCATACCATAGAGGGACAACTTCTTTTGGAATTGGTTTCCCAGATATGACCTTCTTAAAGAACTTTACTACCCTGTTTAAGTATTTAGTTAAGCCTGGTACTCACTGGGCATTTAAGTGTGCGGGCCCTTGACTGTTTATCTGTGGAATTTAAACCTGCAGACCTACTCACTATGTAACTTTTTATACTCGTGGTTTTAACTGAGAGCAGTGAGGTGCCTAGAAAGTTTGAAGAAAAGGTTATATATTTTGAAAACTCTTTCATGTTTAAGAAGAATTGCAGGTGTTAAGAAAAGGAAACAAGTAAAACAGTTTTGAATATTTTTTACGATATTTGCAAATGACTCCTGAGAGGTTTGGCCATCTTTTGAGCTTGGTACAACCAAAAATCAGGAAAAAAGATACACATTTTGAAATTTTTGAATAAATTTTTTGCATCATCCCAGTTCTCAATAAAATCTAATGACCTTGCCACTTCTGCCAAGCATTTTTCACTGCATCTCTTTCCTTAAATCCCTTTTGGACTTATCGTATAGCACTGGAAAATTTCAAACAGTTTCTGACAATTTCTCTTCTTGAAAAAATGACAATCCTTTGCTATTGCAAGCCATATTGTTATCCTGTGTTTCTCTCAAGTTCTAACATTGTTGTTTAGATGCGCAAATCTGACTAACAATTCAAATAAGTGGGAGTTCCGTAGAAAGAAGTCCACAACTACATGCTGATCAATCAATTTCCATGTGATGAAGTGTTACATTCCGCGGCACTTCAGAACTTTAAACACCAAAATCAAAAAGTTTTGATCTGAGAGTTTAACTTTTTTGAGCACCAGCCCTCAGGAATTTAAACACACTATGGGTACTCACTAGGGTTTAAGTTAAACCCTCAAGGGTGCACGCACTTAAACACCAAGTGAGTACTAGGCTTTAAGGTTAATGTGATTCTGATGTAAAGATGAGATGTATCAATTGCTGTTTTTGTAAATGAGATGCATCATTCATATACTGGAAGTTATTTAAATGTGGTTCTCAGTAAACTGTCTTATTTGTCTTTTAAACTGTGTCTAGCATAGAGTAACTTTAGTATGATAGCTCAACAGGATGGATTGAAACTGCTAGAATGTTTTTGCTTTTGATACAATAGGGCATGCTACTTATCAGTAGCTTTATTTTGCCAGTTGGGACTGTATTTGAGGTTTATATATATTATGGAGAAGGTTATGTGCATCATGACAGCTATGATAAAGGTCATAGTTCCATAATCTTCCAATGTAGTAGCAAGAAGCCTATGCAGCTGTTTTATTGTATGCTTAGTTTCCTAAAGTGGAAGTTTATAGAAGTATTAGGTAATAGTATGTGAAAGTTGTTGCCATTACTTGCAATGGATTTGGAAATATGTCTCATACATGCACAATCTTCATAATGATGTTTTTTGTCCACTTTGAAGCTGTTAGCAGCTAGAAACAGGCCAAATGAGGCTTAAATGCACAGTTTGTCCAGTAGCATTTCTTGTTAAGGAGATGGCTGTTCTTTTTAAGAAACAAATGGAATGTTTTGCAGTAAAGGAAGGGAATAGGACTAGATAAAACTTCCTGTGTAGAGCTCCTGCAATTTTCTCAAACAGAAGATCTTATTATTTCTAATTTTGAGCATTCCCTATACTCATTCTATAGGTTGCATTCATGCCATACAGAGTAAATGGGCAGTATATAATGGAAGGATTAGCCTCAAGCTTTCTGTTTGCTGTTGGTGGACTTGGATATGTTATTCTTGAGAAGGCCAATGGTCAAGGACTTCCCAGATTGAATCGTTTTTTGCTCCTGTTTTTTGGTTTCCTGTGCATTATTGTTCCATTTTTCACACTAAGGGTTTTCATGAGAATGAAGTTACCGTAAGTACAACATTTTGTAGAAAGAACATATAATGTTAGTTTTTTGTAGCATTTCATTTATTTATAATTCCATGAAGTTAGATTTAGCACAATGCATGTGTAACAGTACACAAATACTACAATACATAGTAGTGCAATGCATAGTACATACTTTTTTCCACTCTGCATGGATAATGCAATTTCATAAAAGAGGACCAGTGTTTTGAAAATTAGCCATCAGCCATCACATCCAACAGCACCTTTTTGATTTACAATCCCTTCAGGGTTCATAATGAACCTGGAAAACCTGGAAAATAGGCCATTTTTGCAAAAAAATTCAAGGAAAACCTGGAATAATCAGGGAGTTTCCTATAATTTTTATCTAAGTCAGGGAAAAGTCAAGGAAAGCAAATTATTTGGTCAGCATATCATTTTCCTTAACTATTGGCTTGGTTGTTCACAAAGTCATTGCTCTGTTTGTTGTCAGTAAATGTGAACTTTATTACTTAGCATTGTGTTTAGCAAGTATATGTGCATTACCTATCTATTATGCTCCATTTTCTTTACTTCTTTTTGTAAATATGCAAAGTGATAGCCATGGAAAAGGTGTGAGTGTTTGACTACCAGTCTGGGAAAGGTCAGGGAATAGTCAGGGAATTTTGAGTCACATATTGGGTATAAACCCTGTAAATTATATGATAAATTAAATTTTTTATTTGCAACTCCTATTCAGATAAACATGACTCCTACTTCGAAAGCCATTGAAAACACTTAGGACTCTCTAAGTAATCCAAGAGCAAACAGGAAGAGGGCCCTCTCCAGTGATTAACACACATTTTTTATAAGAAACTAACCACCTGACTTCAGACAAAACCTCTCTTAATATGTTGTTAAATTCAGCCCTGAATTTTTCTTAAATTTAAAGACTTCCAATAACAATAGCAACCCACATTAGGCAACTATGATTCAAGAAAAGGATGTTTAGGTTTTTTGAAGCATGTAATAGATATATGTGAGAGACATGCTGAGAGCTGCCAAGCATCAAGATGTGTGGAGAGAAATGATCGCCAGTGCTATGAAGCAAAGCACCTGTTGATGATGAATGGATGTTAATTCTATTTTCGTTCTAGTTGGATAAAAAATGTACTTGTAAAACAGTTCTTTAAAGTTATTGTTTGAAACTCAGCCAGCCCGTGTTTCCTAATTGTAGCCTCATGTTTCTTATAGATACAATTCTTATTCAAAAGAAATGTGTACTAATTTATGCAATAGCAGTGAATATACATTTCTAGCAAATTTTTTGCAGAGTTATAAAGAATTTAGGATATATTTTTAGATGCTTTTTGAAAGAGTATTTAGAAGGTGAATTTCTTAAATCTTCTGGGAGATAATTCCACATTTTGCTCCTGTAAAACAAATTGACTTCAAACCATATTGGAGGCTATTCTTATGAGTTAGAAAAACATCACCTTGATAAGAATCCCACATGTGATATTTGTTAGTTCTTGAGGTCCAAGGAAAGCAATTTTTCAAAGCAAATTAAGCATTTTGAATTGAAATATATCATACAGTCGCTGGATTGTATCCTGAATTGCTTGGTGATAGAACACCTCAATAGACAGTTGTATGTCTTGGACTAATTAAAATAGAATCTTTTGCTAGAATTGTTATTCAAAATACATTTTGCATTGGCTCAAAAGTCATTCTCATTTTGTATTTCCCAGCATAATGTTCATGGAGAAAATCATAAAGTTTAGAAAAGGTTGTTACTGTCCTCATTAATTAAAAACCCTTCCTTTGTTTTTAGTGGCTACATGTCATAGTTACACTGAAGAAACACAAAAAGGATGAAGAACTCAATTTTGCATTGAGACTTTGTCATGTATACTAAATTTCTTAGATAAAGTATTAAATGAATTTTTCAGATTGAAACACAAATTTCATTCTCATTTGGTTGGCGACTTCTGCATTCATGTTGTAAAATCTTCTTGCAATATTCAGCAGATAGTGATTTTGAAATAGATGAAATCTTTCACCACTTTACTTTAAGTGGCCATTCACATATCATGTCAAGCTAATTTTGTCATTTTTAGACACCAACCGACCCCGTCACACTTTGTCACAAATTCAAAACTACCTACCCACGTTTAATGGGTGATGTCACAGTATGAATTTCCATGGGATATTTTTCTGCTTTCATAATCATGTGTTTATTATGCATTTTTATGGAAAATGGTAAAAATGAAACAGTGAAAATGGCCAGAATGGCATCAAAGTAAGGTTGCCAAATTATTTTTAGACGTGGAGCCAAATTTGTTCTAGCAAAGGGCCAGATTTTTTAGTTTTTAAGGCCAAATGTACTAAATATCAAGTTGTTTAAAAATATGACATCACACTCCAAAAATAACCCACCCACCCTTTGTCACACTTTATTACAAAAATCAAAAGACCCCCACCCATTGAATGCCCTAATATGTGAATGGCCCCTAACTTGAAAATGGCAGATAGATTTCGATACTACTAATTTGTATACATAGCCTCTTCAGGAAGTTGACAAATTATTGCATTCAATTTGTTAAGCATATATTTTATTCAGTGACCATTCATTGGCTTTCATCTTAGCTACTTTGATCTGTATTCCACAAGACATCATTTGAAAAAGACAACTATATTTTCCAATAAATTATTTTTGTGAAGTTCAATTTATTTCCATTATTATAAAAGTTAGTGTTGTTTAAAAATTCAAAGTGAACAACTCCTTTAATAGCATGCTTGGTTGGAGAGAAAGTACTTATTTCCAGAATAGATGGCAGCGTTGGGAGGGGTTGGCTGAAAAGAACTATGATCACATCTTTTCTTATGTAGGGGTATTGACTTTCATTGAATAAGGATGTAACAGTTACAACTTTGCTGAGACAGTGGGTAGCTCCTACTTAAAACTATGCTCTATTCTGCTAGAGTTATTCCCAGTATCACTGGGATAGGAGGGCAAGGGACCAGCAGCTTCCCTTGCATTTCTCTAAGGGTACAGGGGTAGGAAGTGTCCTGTTCAAGTCAATAAAGTCTTGGTGACAATGATTTGTGCACGACATCTAGCTCTTTTCCACAAAGAAAAATCAGATAATAGTAAAATTAAATTAGTCCATTTGTTTACTTTTGTTTAAGTTTATACTTGAAAATCCCTTTCAGGGAAAGCCTGCCTCTTGCTCCCCATAATGTTTCCATTATTGCTGGCTGTTTCTGTGGAGCAATGACAAATGTTAATTCTTGTTTTGGTAAATGCTAGAAGAGTGAAACATTCACATATTAAACTATTAGCTGTTCACCTTAACTGTAGGCAGATGTTGATCTATTGTGGAACATTCACAAGAAGGGCCATTTGAATGCAATTTGGACTGAATGGGCATGGCTATTATAGGAACATGTTTTACTCTCACCCCTAGACTTAAACATTTTGGAGACACCTTTTATTGAAGATTTTCCACTGTTACAGTTATCATGGATGAACTTAGCAGATTCAGGCTTTAGTGCTACAAATGTAAAAAACATCATGCTAGTGCTGAAATGGTAAATCGCGTGGTCATTAAGAAATTCGTGTATGGTGAACTCTTATTCTTGGGGAGGGGGCAAGACCCCCTGATTATGCCACTGGGCTTAGGTTAGTATATTTATAAACTCATCTATTCTTGAACCCTAACTTAATAAGCTAAAGTTGAACTACCATACTCGACTTGTCCTTTCTATGTGTACTTTTTGCTATCATTTGAGAAAGGAACATACCAGCGGTAGTAGCAAGCTTCGTTCTGGAGTTGGAGTGTTTAGAAATTGCTAACCTCCTGTGATTTTTGCTGAAATTAGGAGATGCTGTAAATCATGTGTCTCTATCAAGAAGTTATCTTTAATTAATTGAAAATACACATAGTTAAGTCAGGAGTCCCCAAACAACCAGCGGGTTGTGGTCTATGGCTTTTTCTTGTGCAATTTCCTTTTGTGTTTCTTTGCATGTTTATGCTTCAGTGGCACTCCTGATTTATGAACTCCGCCAAACAGATGACTTGCACTCAGCCCATCACCAATAGGACCTCCAAGAACTCCGGCATGATGCCCTACATGTGCTCCAAAGTTATGATAGACTCTGTGGTTAGCCCCATAGGCATGGTGTCCATGGAAACCATGAGTCAAGGCATGACCTCCTCCATGGTGGCCCCCTCCATACGCATGGGCAGTGTGCTCTATTATTGGTCCAAAGTGATCGACCATTCCGAGGTCAGTATGGCCAATATGCTGAGTAGGTATTTGTCCAAAGTGGTCACCGAGGTCACCGTCTAAGCCGTCTGTATGGAACATTTGTGTATTCGTGTGGAGGAACGGCGCGTATGTATGACCAGCAGCTGCGTGATCGTGGTGGTGACCACTGATATAATGGCTGCTGAGGTCAGCGTGGATACCTCCTACAAAATCTCCTTCATGTCCCAATTCGTTGTGTAGCCTATCCGCGAACCCACCGAGATTGTGCCCACCCATTCCAGCTGTATGTCCCGAGCTTGCGAATTGAATGTGTCCTTGTGCGGTTGGCAACATCGCGGTGTGTGGCCCATAGAACGAAGCCCCGTGGTGCACAGCGTTCGTATTCAAACCTGCATGTGTTGGTATGTAGGGATGACCAGTCGGGTAGTGGTGCCCGAGATGTCCATGAGCGACCCCAACATGACCGTAAGATTGGTATGGTAGATATGGTCGCCCGACTCCATGGCCCCATCCATTTATTTCGCTGTTTTCCAGGTCACCATACATTGGGTCAACAAATGTTGTGCGACCAGCTGCTCCTCCATATGCTCCATAAATTGGATGGTCGGTATACCCATCGTGCCACCCAGCACCATAGCCAGCTCCTAGACCAAGTTCTGAGTACCCTCCATAGCTAACATGTGCTGAATCACCGGCCTGTGCCATGCCAAAGTCTAGCCCATCGCTAATGGTGTGTCTGGATTGAGCGTGTTCAGATTTAGGGGCTTGCTTTGTCGGCATTGTTGAAGGTATGTATGACCTAGAGTGAGAATAATAATAATAATCATCAAGTTCCTTACAGTAGGCTGTAATGTAGCTAATTGGAGGAGCTAATTTAGGCCTACTTAGTAACGAGATAAGTGCAACAAAACATAAAATACAGCCCTATTACAAGTTAGTACTAAAATTATAATCTACATATGATATGCAGAAGTACGAAACAATACTAATGAAATTTTTTTGCTCCACACCAAAAAGTTTCTAGCATATGTTTTACTCTTGTTTCTACTAAAAAAACCAACCTGAGCCACATAGCGCCTACATAAATGAAAACTACATTCTCCTGCCTTCCTGTTCTTTATGCATGCTTTAAATTGATATAGGTTTACGCATTGTTTTGTTTTTAGGGAGAGGTCATGCCAAAAGTTTCCCCTTAGAAAAGAGATGCTTTTTTCCCCATAGAAAAGAGATGCTTTTTACCCCATAGAAAAGAGATGCTTTTTTTCCCCAGTGGTAGTTCGGGGTCTCAGCAGCTTGATAGGGTGTTCATTTCTAAGAGCATACTGGTTGTTTTTGGAAACAAATATTTCCCTCATAGATGTTGGATTGAGGCCTTGCTGTGTGGCATATATCTGAGTCATTAGAAGTTGTAAATTTCTAACATGAATTGTCACAACGTTGTCTTTGTGGAGAATATTGTCACATCAAAGAGTATGTTCAGTAATTTATGTGAATTCTGGATAGGATCGTTTACATATTAGTATTTAATGGCAATATATAAAGTATTTCATAAAGACCTACTTTACTTGGGATTTTGGACATTTGATACTTGCAAATTTCATGTTCTCTTGTAGTAAAATTTGGAATACTATTCCAACTGATGGTAAGGAGCTCTCGACTGTTGGTCGCTTCAAAAAGAGGTCTTATTAAATAAGTTGTTGGTTCTTAATAAGCAGCTACAAGCTGTTGGTTTTATTAAGCATGCCAAATTTATTTTCCTTAAAGTTGTAATATTTTGCTTTGTGTTGATTTATTATCTGTGTATAGCGAATTGAGTTGTAACGTGCTGTGTTGTGAACCGGATGTGATGTCTCTACTATGTCGTACTATGTACTGTGTCGGTGTCTCTATGTATGATTATGATTGCTTGATATTGTATGAATGGTTTAGCTTAGAAGGAGTATGAGTTAGATAAAGAAGAATAATGTGTGTCTCTGGCTCTGCTCCTCTGAACTCGTTACAAAGTGATTTGCAGAAAATGTAAAGAGGAATTGTTGAACCGCATTTTAGCTATTGTTGCTCGACTTGCGGCTGTTGTGGAAAATCCAAACTTAACTCCCTCCAACAGATCCAGAATAGAGCTGCAAGAATAGTAATCCTTATGATGCATCTGTTGCCCCTTTGCTACAACGTCTTAGCTGGCTTTCAATTAAAGACCTCATAAGGAAGGAAACTGCTAAGCTTACTTATAAATCACAAACTGACTTGCTTCTTAGTATTTGATGGAAATATTTACAAAATGCTTTGAAGGTAATGGTCGAAACCTTCGTTCTAGTGAAAAAAATTTGGAGATACCTTTACTTGGAACATCTATAGGTCAATACGCTTATTGTTGTCATGGAGCACAATTTTGGAATGAGCTCAGTCGAGCAGCTCTACTGGCACATACATTGACAATTTTCAAGAAGTCCATCCAATAAATTTATTTTAAGTTTCATTTGATCTTTTGTACTTATATTAGATTTTAAAGTATTTATTATTTTACATTAGTGAGACATTATTTATTAATCATCTTTCTTTTAAAACAGGACAATTTGTAAAACAGTCATGTAGCTGAAGTATGTGTATGTGTATATGTCATAAGTATGTGTATCCTGTATAAATATTTGAGATATAAAGGAGCTCTTGAAGAGCTGATTATAAGTTAACATCTCCATTGGAAAACACGACCCATAGGAAGAACAGCGTCTTAGGATGTAAATCTATGCATTTATTTTACTTCTGTGTGTAAATTTCAACTTTTAGAATAATCTTGTATACGTGAGAATACACGCTTTTCCATAAGGAGCCTAGCCCAAAGTCTACTTCAAACGTTCCTTATTCTTGGATCTCCAATGATTACATTTTAGTAGTAAAAGTTCCTTAATAGATTCTTAATTTTCACCGCATGTTTAATTCCATAAGAATGGTACAAACACAAGAAAACATCAAAGCTCTGGACTTTGGACTCTGGAATTTGCCTAAAGAAGGAAGGAAAGACGCTTCATAAATTTATCTATACTAGTTTTGGCTACAAACGAATGGAACCGTATTTCTAATACATGATTGCTTGCAGTTGAAAAGTTTTTCAAATTGAAAAGTGCTTTAGGGATATTCTTCAAGTAGTATAAGCCCTTTCAATATTATGGCCGTCTTCATGTTGGTTTCTCAAGTATTTATGTATTACGGTTGTAATCAGCTGAAAGGCAGAATCGTTTATAAATGGCACTTATTATGTCAGATCTTCAGTTAATATTGAAGACAAAAGTGAATGGTAAAATATTAGTATACCCAATCGGTATTGGACAGGAAAGTGAGCTGCAAAGCCGCCAGTTGCGCGGGGATTCATCCTCAGTTCAGCGTATGAAACGACAGAAATGCATCAGATCAGCTCGATCCATAGCCCACAGTTCATTGGTTCAAAACAGACACACCTCTCTTAGTAGGAGTGGATCCAGTGCTGGGCTGTGGGGGCCATCTGGTTCATTTTATTGTCTGCTCGTGGGGGGAAGTTTCTTTACACAATCTTGCTACAAGAAATATTACCGTTTAGGGGGCCATGGCCCTATTCCCCCATGATCTGCCGGTGCCCATCGGTCTTGCCATTGCTGTACCAATGCAGCAATCGGTTTGGGTCATATATGGCATATGGTATAAGGAATTTTATTGCTGTAAGATATTATGGTATACTGTAAAGATACACTTGCTATAAATAATGATACGTTTGAAGTACCATGTGAGTGTATTGTAGATAGTACCATCTTAACTGGCTATCTTTCTAGAATTGATTGGTGAAGATTACTTAGGGGGTCATCCATAAAGTATGTCCTCATATTTTGCCAGTTTTTACCCCCCTCCCTCCCCTGCCAACCCCTGTCCACTTTTTGCTTAACAACCCCATTCCCTCTGTCTTTGCCGACACTGAGTTGGAAGACAAATAAATAGCTTCAAAAACTATGAAAAAATAAAAACTTTTTGAAAAAGCCATGTATACTGTACTTATTTCTAGTTTACCTCTTTATTTTTCAATCTTTAGCACAGGAAGATTATTAGAAAATGACCTCTACATCAGTGGCGTAGCTACGATTTGGCAGTGAAGGGGCGAAACCCGGACAAATTCCGACGAAATTTAGGGATGTTGTGTTGACAAGTTTTCTGACAAACACCTTTGAAGTTCGGTTGTTGCCCCCATTTATACGTCGTATCAAAGGGTCGTTGTTTGTTCATGAATTTGTATACTTCTCTACTATTAGCAATTTTCACGAGAGGTGGAATCTACACAAAGCACTACCTGAGGTGTTTTTTCTCATATAAAAACAGGCCCTAAGGTTTAAACTTGAAAAATATATTTGTTGACAAACTTTGTCACGTGTTTAACTTTCCGACAAATTTTCCGACAAATTTCCGACAAGCAGCTGGAAAAGGTTGGTGGGGGGGCAGCCGCCCCCCTGCCCCCCTCTAGCTACGCCACTGCTCTACATGCTCTCTTCTCTCTTCCAGAGACCACACTGAGAATGATGCCCTCTTACAGCTAAACTCCCCCCTTTGTCCACTTTTGTCCGCATTGGTGCTTACCCCCTCCCTCCCCCAAAGTGCAGACATCCTTTATGTATGCCTCCTTAGTATATTACGATTTGTAAGAATGCAATAGCCAAGGTTACCCTAGCTCTCACCTTCTAAGGTTGTGAATTTGATTGCATATCAATCACGGAACCTCTATGTAAGTTTTAAGTGTTTGTGTTTGAGCACAATAATTCAACAGCTTCTACGTTATAATAGAATCTAACCTGATAATTTATACTTCGTGATGCTTTAGAATTGGGGTGGGCACCCTACGGTGGCGGGCAGTGACTCATTGAAGGCCTCTTGAACGCTCTCACAGTTGAGCAGAATGAATTCAGAATAATGGACCAGTGTTTTCAGTTAGCTTGTGGCCTATATTTGCTCGCCTTCTTGCATGTTTATAATGGAAGCCATGGCCGTAAGTCAGTCGATGCGATAGATGATCTATATGTCCCTAACAGTTGTTATTATCTGTTCGGAAAGCACTCTCAGGACGATTGCAAGTAGGATTTTTAAGACCTACTCGCACTGACTTACACTGGCTTTGACTGACTTACGGCCACGGCATAAACATCAAGTTACCATAGAACAACTGCCTCACGGCATCCCAGATAGAACCTTAAGAAGCCGTACGCTGTACATATATGCTGAAATAGCGAATATGGTCTTTCCAGGTTCCTTCTAGTGTATCCTTAAATATCGAATGAGATTGAAATTCTATTTGATGCATGCTCAGTTCTAATGATAAAACATAAAACTGCATGATTACTTGCTCAGCAGAGTTCATAAAATCAAAGGAGATTTGATTCATTCTATAAGTATTGAAGAAATCAGAGCTCCTCAGTTATATTCTGTGTTGAGTAATGGAGTTGTTGACTGCTGAAATATGGAGCAAATATCACTAGTTCATTCATTACATCGATATAGTTGGTATTGACTTTCCTTCAATTGTAATATCTGAGGAAATATAGTAGGAAACTAAATGAGTCAGCAGCTTACCAGGCCCGTGCCTGCAGTGGGTATGGGGGAAAATGCCTCCCCAAATGGAAAGTATTGAATGGCTTTGCAACCTCAACAGAATTATTAACCTGGAGATTTACATCTAAAAACTATGCTTTTAAATCTCCAAACTTATTATACAGGCTCTGCCCCTCCAGGACTTTCCTCTAGTCACGTGCTTTAAGCTTACATGCGCTTTTTGCTGGTCAGTTTCTTTGTAAAGGGTCGAGAATCGAAGGGGCGCAGTAATCCAAAACTGCCCGACCACACCCTTCTGGATATTTTTCTCGAGTTTTGCGACAATCAGTTTTATCTCTAGATCCGCCCCTAGTCCAGGTAAAGGCCAAACGTTCTTCGGTTGAAACCCAAAGATTTCAATAGTGGTAAAAAGTTGATTTTCATCAGAATGTTTGGTACAAATTCGCCTTGCGTTCAACGTCCCTCAAAATATTGCTGTAATTTTTAGGGAAGTGTATATTCTCTGCACGTAGATAGCTCTATCTCACATCTAGCTAAACACTCGTCAGTGAAGTGTCATGATACCTAGGCCTTCTCCTCAAACCAGTGGTGCCATCCTAAAACTGTAACAAGGGGGCTGTGTTGTAGGAAATATGTAGACCACGCCTTTGACCACACTCATATTTTGCATCTATGACAATAATGTGCTTGTCAAACCAGCGTATGTGAACATATTAAAAGATGGAGAAAGCAGGTATAGGATTGAACGATTCTTCTTCTATTGATAAGAGGGTACCTTTCCTTTCTCCTCCTTTGGCCAATGCGTAGTTATGTTCAATGAAGGAGGGCCCAATATCTCTCATAGTTTTAACAAGAAGGGCTGAGCCTCCTGAGTCCCTTCTCTATAGCACCCCTCCCTCAAACTGATATTTTTGTAAAATTGCCAAGCCTTTCTCATAAATTACAATTGTAAGGAAAACCTTACTACGGTTCACAACTGCAGAGTCATGGCTTTTTCTGGACCCTGGACAGCACTAATGGGTCGTTTTTTTGCAAGAAGGAACTGTTTGCCACTCTTTTGGGCGTGTTGCTCCCCATTCCCCCGTAATGTGCGTTCATAGTTTTAGAATTACCAAAGCAAGCTTGTGTGCATACCATAGAGAGTTACCGTAAATGACGGACGGAATATCTGGCGGTTATTTGAGTAGGGGCGGTTATTCAGTCATTTACGTTAATTTCTTTTTGATGAAAACGAATTAGTTGTTAGTCTGTTAGGCGAGCAATTGATTTTAAGTACAGCATGTTTGAAGTTTGTTTGAAGCATTTTGTGCTTGATGGGTTAGCAATTCTCAAAGTCAGATATGCAAGTATTTTATGTTAAGAAAAGTAGGAATGAAAGAAGAGAATAGACATCTTGTTAGCTTGCATTAATATATTAATACATTTTCACTATTAGATTACCTGTTATGAATATGGAAGTTGTTATGCTCAAGTTATAACAAATGAGAGAAGAAAATGCACCTGGCAAAAGGCTAGTTGTTATATTTACTGATTACTACTGCTATTCATCCTCATTGTTCCTATTTTAATCTATCAAAGTTTATCAATTCTGCTCTGTCTAAGGACATGCTGTATATGATTTAATAATAGTTGCTCTCTGTTAAATTTTCATTGTTAAATTTTCAGTAGCAGCCTTAAACATCAAGCTTGATTTTAGCATATGAGGAGAAAGTGAGTGGGAATGCTTCAAACAATCTTCATGCTTGCAGGTGAAACGAAATTTTATCGCCTATCGCAGCTTGCTATCGCAGCTTGCAGATAACCCTTATTCATCGGCTTTCAGCAAATGCAAATAGAAATTCGGATGAAGAAGTATTTTCAGACTTGCTTCAAAGATGGGAAAAGAAGCTCCAGGTAAAAAGTTCAATGCCATTGAATTCATAGTTTTAGAATCTATTTGGAGAAAAGAAGCGCCTTGGCTTGCAAATCAGGCTTTGATGAATAAGGGCTGCTGAGTTTTATGGTTACTTAATTTCAACTGATTATGCCATTTGTTGGTTTAAACTCTATCTCAAGTTAGCTTTGGTATTACTGGATCAATTTATGGTGATTATAAATGTCCCAATTAATTGCTCTACTCCTACTTACTTGTACCAATAAGGTGCTCCCCAGCCAGCTCCATCATGGCCTGGTTGATACGCACCCCATCCTGCGCTTGGTGGACCATAGTAGTGACTTGGAACCAGCTGCTTTCTCCTGGTCTTCTTCTCTTTTTCTTTCTTGTCTTTTTCTTTTTCTTTATCGTCTGGAAATTAGGATCAAGATATAGAATTATTTATGGTTAACAATTTATCTTTCGACAAATATTTGCTAAGTTGGTGGAGAGGATAGGGAAGCTTTCAATTTCCATGAAAATTTTTCACACCCAACTGGTGTGGTATCATACAGTACCCACCAAAAGAAATGTCCCATTTGATTTTTTTCATGCTCGATCGAGTTTGAAGTACTGTTTCTTGTGGCGTCTATTGTGGTGTGTTCTGTTTTCACTTGTAGAGAATTAAATTTGACACTAGTAGATAGTTTTTTGTGGAAATTTGACTTGCCATTGTTGTAAATTTTAATGTTTAATGAAGTTTTGCGTTGCAAATCTCCAATGTGACGTTTCTTTTGGTGGATACTGTATCATTCGATGAACATTAAGGAAACAGGAAGGTAGATGGCACTTGTCACTCGCAATACGCTATAAAAGTAAGCTCTTCAGCCTTTAAAGCCGCCATTTGCCTAGTGAGTTATTCAGCCGTACTTTGAAATTAATAAAAAACAGCGGATGGGTAATTGTAGGAGCAGAAGGGGCTTTTGCTTTCTCCTTGTGAGATAGCTCTGCGAAGTTTTATTCGACTTGTGACTCTATGGGTACTACGGGCAACACCACTCTAATTACTTTTGTAGCTTAATATTTTTTAACAATTTTTGTAAACTGGTGTTTCTATCTTGTGTAAGTCTTAGGGTTGTTATGTATCTCCATGCTCCCTTTGCTTTTGTATTGTAAATGTTTGTTATTGTAAATCTTGTGAAAATAAAAAAGAAAGGGACCGTCCTGGCTCCTCTTGTGCAAAATGTTCGGGTAAAATTATGACTTGAGGTTTGACGCATGCACAACCAAGCACATATGTACAAAGTAGATTCTGAGCTTACACAAGCGTAGGAGGACTTCAAATTTAGGGGGGCTACAAATTTTCTGTCCTAAAAAAACCAACTACATCTGGGGAGTAGTCAGAAAAGCTGCCCGAATTTTCTATTGCCTACCAGAAAAGTTACCCGAATGAAACGGATTTCTGCCCAACCAGGGGATGCTGTAGCCACACCTCCCCCTTCGCTTATATATGCATAATGATATTTCAACTTGTATTTGTACATAAAATTACTTTTATACATACTTTTGCAACTGCACATGCATGGATAGAATGGCGATGGATACATTGGATGGACATACGGATACGGGTACTCCCAAATCGACCCGGGATGGAAGCCATATGGTCCACCTGTTTCAAACTGATTTGCAAGATATCCTCCTGGGTACAAAAATGGATATCCAAGGAATTTCTTTTTTTGTTTTGCGTCCTCTTTTGAGTCATCAGCGCGTTTTATTGTCGAATCGTCTTCCTCTTTCTCCTTGTCATCTTCCTTTCCAGCGTCATTGGCGTTTTCAACTGGCGCTTCGTCACCTGAACCATCATTAGCTTCTTGTGTAGAATCATCAAGCGGACTTTCATCACTTTCATCTTTCAATTTCGCTTCTTGTTCTTGCTTTTCTAATTGCTTATCATCGTTTTGGCTCTCTTCGATTTGCTCCTTGGTCTCAGAGTCAACTTTCCGTTTTGGTTCATCTTTCGCCGACGCTGCCACAGATGATCTGGCAATCGCCTCGCCTGTCTCAGTTTTTACTTCGCAGTTTGAGAAAACCAACCCTAAAGTTAGGGCAAAAAGTATAAGATACACTCTCATTATTTGATTTACTAATGTTAATTGAAATGATGTTAAGAGTCGCCTACGAGTTCAAACTCATGTATGATCGTTGTAAGTCGCTGTTGGTTTAATTATTGATTGAAATCATTGGGGCGTTAAAACCCTGGGTAATCCGGGGGTATTGGCGAATCGCTGTGTGTTGAGTAGGGCTAGAAAGATTACTTTAAGAAGATTTCATCAAAAATCTCGATTTTCTCTTTTATGTTTTGGTACTTTCAATCGAAGTAACTGTTTGGCAGCTTTCATCATTGGGTCTCACAATCGGTCATAGAATCAACTGAGAATCCCCTGATAGCATTATGCATTGTTGGAATCAGAATTTTACTGTTAAAAATCGGTTTCTGTTTTGANAATGCTTACTTCAATCCAATTTGTGTTTTGTCTGAGTAGATTATTTTCAGCAATTATAGTGTATATTATCATTGTATATTATCATTGTATATTGTATATCATTAGTGTATATTATATAGGCCATGTTTCAGCAATTATAGTAAAGCTGTATCATGGCTTAAAATCATTTCCTACACACTAACTGAGCGATTTTTGGACAAGTGGTTTATGCCTCATAGAATAATATTTTACAAAGCTAAAATTGCAAACCTTATATCCAAAGCATAATTATCCAGGTCGCAGTTTTTTTCTATATTGTTTCTTCGATGCTAACATTTCTCTTGTTACTATTGCTAGCTCGATTTCAATTATACCTCTCCATAAGAAACTGAAAGAAAGTAGTTTCTAAATTTTGAGCAGAAAATGTCCGTTTTGTCTGCTTTTCACTTTTTTCTTAATTTTTGAGTGAGGTGTAAACTGCAGAAAGCCATGAGGAGTACAATCCTTTATTGCTTCACTTAGAAACGTAACCCAATATGTAATGTTAAATTGTCTATTTGATTCTAAACCATTGAATGTTTTCATCCTTTTCGGACATTAATTGTAGGCTGAAACCTTCTGTAAGGGATATAAATCCTTTATACTGTGCTGTCTTAATCTCAAACATAACACATTTTTAAGATTATCATTATCCTAGATCATTTGTCGTCTGAAACATGCTTTAGGACAGCCAACACTTCTCTTGCAGCAAATCTAGCTTTGTCAACTTAAACTGTGAGTGGTTATCTGAGGCAAAGATGAGGAATTGTTTTTTTATTTGCTTTACAAGGGTAGAAAGTATCATCTAATTTCGAGCATTTTGTTCCATCGGGATACAATTAATCACCCTTGGAAGATAAGGGGTTGATACGTAGGAAGAAGACTATCTGAAGAATAATTAACAAATGATTGAACTGTCTAAATTCCCTGTTTACTACAATATTTGATAAGATTGGACTGGACATATATTGGCTGCCAGCTCTAGAGCAACTGTTACTTTGTGTTATCATTAAACTTCAATGAAATTTGTAGCAATCCATCTTAACAATTCCCAACCTTTGATAAGTTAATTGATATACTCAAGGCATGCTTTGGTTTCCTAATCAGCCGTTACTGAAGAAACTTTGCACATCGAACAGGTTTTAGCACACGTGACCAGCATGGATGTTGGTCTACCCCCGTTACATATAGTATACATGTGCTGGTACAATCAAGAGATCAATGATCTACTGGTTTCTCTTTCCAGCAGCTTGCTCCTCCGCACGACGAACTGTCGACGAATTGGAGATCCTTACCTAAAGAATCACGTTGCAAAGTTCAGACAACAAACAACAAAGCAAGTCATCCTACTCTGAGATATGATTACCAATTTATGCAAGCATTACAAGAACGGTCTCTAAAATGCTAGGCCACACCTTTAGCACAATGAGGGTTAATCTTGTTGATGGGCTGTTTTTCTCAACCTTCTACGTATGGAACTGAATGATTCTGTTTGGTTTCATTAGCACTAAGAGTGGATATTATTCAGAGGATCCTGTGATGGGTTAGAGACTCCGTCATTATCTGTGCATCAGGGTTACGTACACACCTATTAACTTTGTTCATACAGTTCGTTTCATTTTGTAGTACGATCATCTTCCAAGATTATTGTACATTAAGAACGTTCAATATTCCTCAATAAAGTACATTGAAATTGCCTCAAGATCCTTTCATATAAAGCAAACCCCACTGGTCCATGTCTCGAATCCGACCTAGTTTTCTAAAGATGATAATATGCTGTATTGCCAGATAATGTGAGATATCTCCATTGGAAAAAAGGGGCATAGCCATAGGAGGGTGCGAGGGGATGCCGTACACCCAATACTTAGCTTTTCAACACATTTGCCGAACATCGGTAGTGCTCGTCAACGTTTTATTGCTCATAAAACTCCAGAAAAGTACTATTTGTCAACAAATTGGGCTCGAATGAAGTCTGTTTTTCGGCAAATTGGGGTTTTGCACCCTATCAGCAATCTTCTTTAGTTTCCCAATGTTGGAAAATACATACCTACCGTAACAACATTAGCTAGTAGAAAGGGAATACGTTCTTTATGATCTAGGACTGTGTTTCTCAACCTTCTTCTTTCTATTCTCTTTTATACAATAAAGTGAAATACATGAACTTAGAAATAGAGGGGGCACATGAGACACGTACCCCCCACTTTTCACAAATTTGTATGTAAAGCGCCCCTCTTCAGCTTGCATAGTTACTCTTTTACACTTGAACGAGGTGCCCCGCATGCATAAGATCCCACTTTTTAAATGCTTCCTACCTCCCTGGTGAAAGAGATTTTCCCTCACTGGAATAGACTGACACCATGCATATATGGGTAAGAAAGACTGGCATCACTAGGCATCAGCGTATAGTCCGAAATAGTACTACTTTCTGGACTATTTGGGGATTTGTGATTGCTGCTTCCCAACCTTATGTGCTTGATTTTCTCTCTAGGGGGGAACTCTCCCCTGTATGCGAAACTTGAATCTAGCATAACCAATTGACTCTCGTATGCAAATTTCGGGTTGCTAATAGATTGGTTTGCATGACTATAGAAGAACAAACGTTCAAGGGATGTCACTAAAAACAACTAGGTTGCATTCAACTGTCAAAGTTCCTTGGAAGCTAAGTTTTCAGATGCAATTCTTTTGGATGGAATGACCGACCCTATTAGAATATTAAGGACTTTACTGTAAATCCTAGATTAAGCCCCCACCCCAGAGTACTTTTGCCAAAATTAGTCCCCACTTTCAAATAACCCACCATGGAGGTCCTTCGATTTTCAGAGAAAAAAACGCAGTTTCTTCTCAACTGTCAAAGTAATCA
>OLMO02000278.1:5301833-5312444 GCA_900291935.2 Cassiopea xamachana | reverse complement strand
ACTTGTCAACACAACATCCCTAAATTTCGTCGGAATTTGTCCGGGTTTCGCCCCTTCACTGCCAAATCGTAGCTACGCCACTGCGTGGAACCGTTCCATTTTAGAACGCTATCCGTGCTCTTTTGGCTCCGCTGAAGGAACGGTCCCATTTGGGAACGTTCCGTTTGGTTCCAGTGTAGACGAGCAGAACCAAATGGAGCCGAGCCAAAAGAGAACGGACATGAAAATGAAAGATGATTCCTTTGTTTGTTTTAATATTTCAGGAACCAAATACCGAAGAAAACTGGATTTTTCTGATTGAGTACATACTCCTTCTCCATTGCAATTATTTCCGGAACCATTTGGATCCGTTTCGCGTTTACACAAGAGGCAGGTTCCAAATTGAACCGTTCCAAACGGGACCGTTTCATTTTCTCTGGTGTAAACGGGATCTTACACTAAGGCTGAATTGGCGAATCCACTAGAAAGTGAAAAGTTTTCCAAGAAGTGCGAACAAGTTTGCTAAATTATTCATTTAATGGACTAATCATTAACAGTGATCAAGAACGAATAAGAAAAGGCAGAAGATTTAGATATTTGTTTCAGCAGTGTATCTGCAAATGACAGTATAGCAGCTGTTCTAGATGTCATGCCATACAGAATTCCCTTTAACAGAAGTAAAGGTCTCTTCTGAAATTATCAAAGAAAAAGTAGTTGTTTTAAAACCAAACGAATCTCCTGGATTAGATAATCTTCACTCTTACGTTTTATTTGACGTTGCAAGTGAAATTGCTACTCATATTGCAATAATGACAAACAAATCATTTTAAGAAGGAGATATTCCTAAATATTGGAAGGATGCAAAAGTAACACGTTTTCTTTTTATAAGAAACAAACTCTCTGGCTTCAGTGAAATCCAGCCTCAAACCTTTCCTAAGTGCTTCTTAGAATTAAAAAGTTCCAATGGCAGCAACCCAGATTAGGCAACTGTGATGAAGCAGAAACCATGGAGCATAGAGGTAAAAAGAAGAAGACTGAATTGGTATGGGCATATGGCTAGATTACCAGAGAAAACACCAGCAAAAAGGGCCCTAAGAGAATTCCAGAGATATGTGAGAAAGCCAAGAGGAAGGACGAAGACAACATGGGTTGAAACAGTAGAAAAAGACATGAGCAGAGTAAAAGTGGTGGTTTTAGATGGTGGTGGGAAAAAGAGACAGGCAGATTTAGAAATGATGGCACAAAATAAAAGCACATGGCTAAACCTGACTCGGCCCGCTATGTCTTCATAGGAGACGGAGGGGCGTACTAGAGAAAGAGAGAGAGAGAGAGAGATGCAATAAAAAGCATGTTCAGGTTTTGTGAGGCATGTAACAGCTGTTAATTCTATTTTCTTTCCAGCATGCAAAAATCTACTTGTAAAAACAGTTCTTTCAAATGGGCTCTTAATTTTGCCTAATTTCAGCCTCGTGTTTCTTATGGGCATGCATCTTATAAAGAAAAAATATATGCAAGAAGTAATCAGTCACCAGAAAATTACACACCACCATAAGCGCAGGAGGTGGGGGCAGGGGAGCTGCAGCCCCCCAAGCTGAACAGAAATCCATTTCACTCGAACAAATTTTCTGAAAGAACAATAGGAAATTCGGGCAGAAAGTTTACAGAATGTGTACAGCCCACCAAAATTTGACGTCCTCCTACGCGCATGCAGACCACTAAGTCTTACTAGTATATTCTGTTAAATTGCAGAAAGTGTTACCAGAGATCAAATAGTGAACCATCTGGTAGTCAACAATTTATTGTCACTATGTAGCGTGGTTTCGTGGGAGGAAAGTGCTGTGTAACAAAATTACTAAAGGCCGGCTTCCACTTAAAAGAATGCACTGATTTGATCGAGGTGGCCTGAGGTTGGTGCATGCGTAACAGGTTCAGATGTGGATTCCCCCTCCGCTACCTTCGGCCAAATCGGGTAATTGAGAAGTTCAAATGGTTTGAACTTTTCCTTCGGTTGATAATTCCCTTCTTTCTCAAACGCATCATCGTTATCGGCAAAACATGGGTTGATGTGTGGTTCAAGCAAAAGTTCTTATAGTGGTTTCACCACAGAAAAGTGAATATTCACTATTATGTGGTTTCACTTTCTCAGCTGCATTTTCATATGTTTGGGCTGGTCTTTCGAGTTTATGAAGGAATTTTCGAATTTGCGTATGAAAAATGCTAATACCAATGTGCCAAAACTTGCTATTGATCGAAATCATTATTCTTAGTCTTTTTCTGATAAATGAGCCTGGGAATGGAGGAGCTTTTTCGAGGAGGGGAGGGTACTTTTCGAGGTTGGGCGCTTTTTAGAGGAAATATGGCATGGTCTTCGGTAAACCAGCTTATTTCCACAGTGACCGCATAGGGTATTTGTCATTTGCGGGGTTATTGAAGCTGGAGTAAAGCGCTAGAGAGAGGTCCTATGACATGCTCTTCAGGGGAAATTTTGAAAAATAGATCTTCTGAAATTGCCGGAAGCACGTATATTCCTACCTGTTCTTAACAACTTGGTTGAATTTTCTATTACAATTTTTCTATGCTGCGCACAGAAACGAATGGGTTAGCAGCTTGAGAGTGAGGGAGGATGAGAGAAATGCACCATGGGCACCATCCAAATTCTAGTTTGCCAAGTGTGTCTCTATATCTGCCAATTCATATTGCATGCTTGAAGGGCAAACTTCGTCGGATCACTATGATGACATTACATGCTTGCACACTTGGAATTTTTGCTGCACACCCGAGACATTGGTGCTCTTCATGGGGAAATGTTCTGGCGGGGGTCCCCCAGGGCTCTATACTAGGACCTTTGCTATTTCTCATCTATATCAACGATCTCACTGCTCATCTGGAGTGCAATGTTAAGCTTTTTGCTAATGACACATCATTATTTATGGTTGTTCAAGATCCAAATGCTGCTTCTGAAAAAATCAACCATGACCTTGAACTAGTAAGTCAGTGGACACATTGCTGGAGAATGTCGTTCAATCCTCATCCGCAAAAACAGGCTGTCGAATTACGGTTTTCAAAGAAAAGACTTGCCGTGGATCACCCTGTTATACTCTTTAATAACATACCCGTAAAGCAAGTTGACGAACATAAGCATTTAGGTCTTATTTTGGACTCAAAGTTTTCTTTTTCAGCTCATATTAAATCTTCCATCTCTAAAGCGAGAAACGGGATCGGCTTGTTAAAATATCTCTCCAAATATTTACCCAGACATACCCTTAATGATTTGTACAAGCTCTATGTGCGTCCTCACCTAGACTATGGAGATGTTATTTATCATATCCCAGCTAAAGGACGCAACTATAGCCAAATTATCATTTTGCCAAGTTTAATGGAATAAATTGAATCAGTTCAATATGTGGTGAAAAGTGTAATACTTTCCATACTAGCTTCTCCAGACAATTTCATTCTATCCCTCTTCAGGGATAATGTTTCTCATAATCATATAAATATTACTCTTTCCCGATCAAATTTTATATATTTAATAGCTTATGTGTTCACTGCTGCATAATCTTAGCGATTGGAAAGCAGTCAACTGCATTTCAGAAGCTTTCTGAAATGCAGTAGACTGCACTTTGCTTTCCCTGTTCCCCGGAAACGAAAGGCAGGAGGGGGCTGGCTCCCCTCTGCCCCATCTCCAGTGCCCCTTGGTTTTGATCAGAAACTTAAAAATGATAGATCTATAAAAAACTGGAGTCTTTGTGAAAAGCAGGGGGATATAGTTCAGTAGTGATGACGCCATTAAAATATATTTAAAGAGTTTTTATATTTTGACCCCATGGAGTGAGAGAGCACCATAAAAAGGACACGAATTTAAAATTTTAGGCAAATATTGTCAAAACTAGATGGAATACATCTAGTTGACGATCGCAACTTGCCATACAAATGGAACCAGACTCAATATACAATGATTTGATACGAACTATGTCAGCATTAGATTGATTCATCTCGGTCATTATTTTTCAGATCGAGCTAAACAGTTTCAATAGTAGCTATTTCTAACTGCTTTTCAGAATTTAAAGCCAAAATTATAATATTCTAAAAATTACACTTTTTCTGACGTTAGACTAATGAAGTCAAGGAGATATCTCCATAGGAATACTATTTCTGTGGTTTTCTCAACATTTTCCTCCATTTTTATCTAGCCTCCGTAGCACGCTACCCATGCAGCTGCATAGACGCCATTTTGATTGTAAAGTAAGGTACATTGAGAAATAAGCAGAATGAGGTAATTTTTCTATTTACGTGACTATATTTAAAATGGTATAGTTTTTATCCTCATTTTAGTGTTTTAAAAATTGTTTTTGATGTTTAGGGAGAGTGCGTGTAGAAGTTAGCCAAAGTTCAACAATCCCAACAGTTAAGCTAAGGGCTTATATTTATGTTGCTATATATAACATATAATAGGTTTGTTGCATCAAGGAGCTTTGAGATCTTATGAGTAATCTCTTTATTCATTTTGTTATCGAGCTTCTTTATTTACTTAGTTGTGCTACCAGAATTAAGAGAATGCGCTTGGCTTGAACTTGCTTTCCAAAATTGCACGTGGACAATCAGTCTAGTGTTTTTCTGGCCGCGCCTTTGAAGAGGCGAAAGGTTAGATTATTATCAAAAATTGTGAGGTCGGATCTGCGCAAAAATTACTGAAATGTATCTCAGATGCACATAAATTCTTAGAAAAAGAAATTGTCCGCGCAGTAAATCAACTATCTAGTCTGGATTCGTTATTTCTCACTACCCCTACCCTTTGTAAAGCATCGTAGCAACCTAGAAGCAACTACCCCACGTGTTACGTAGCTTATTGAGTCCCAAGACCCCCATTGACCAATGCTTTGTTATTAACTGCGTGTTATTATTCCAACTAATTTTGGAGATGATTGTAGCATGTTTAAGAGGAAGTTCAATTGTTGTTTCTTTACTGTACTGTTCATTTATACTTCTAGACATCCAAGGGGAGGTATGATGGGTCGTGGAGGCTACAGGAATGGACCCTATGGACCCCCTCCACCTGTCATGGGCACACCACCACCCAGGCAGCAGGTGCATAATCAGAAGTTTACAGTAACACATCAAACATTTGATTTTGTTCATGTAAGTTATTGCTCATTGCATATGGATCATGTAATGACTTTGATTCCTAACTATTGCCATGATCATCAATTATCATTTTGAGTGCCATAGGTCAAGGAGGCCAACCCGTAGCTTCTGAGTTGCATGCAGCTCTTGCACTCATATTGAAATGTGTGTTTCTTATGCACGGTTTCTTTATATAAGAAACAAATTCTCTGGCTTTAGCCTGGGCGTTTCTTAGTATTTTGTCCAATCCTGCCTTAACTAACTGTTTCTTAAATGTTTCTTACATTTAAAGACTTCCAATTACTGTGGTAACCCAGATTAGGCAATTGCAGTGCAAAAGAAACAATACTCAGATTTTGTGAGGCATGTAGTGGATTTTACTTCTATTTACTTGCTAGTTTGATAAAAAATTTGCTAGTAAAAACTATTTTTGAAAGTTATTATTCAAAACTCAGCCTCTTAATTTTTGCCTAATTTTAGCCTCATGTTTCTTATAGACATGTTTCTTATATATGCTTACTTCACTTGAGTTCAATACGATATATTCTTGCAAGAGCGAAGTATGGGTGTGATGCTCATATATACCCATTAATTTGATGTGTCTCTTTGCTGTATCACAGTAAAAATTGTGCCTCTTAGCTCCTCACTGGTTGCCACTTTAGATTATATTCAGGTCTTTATTGTTTTGAATAAAAAAGTAAAATTGCCTTTGAATATTCATCCCTCCAAGCATGTGGGTCTCCTCTCTGTTTTTAATATGACATTTGAGTAGCTATTAATGTACTCTTGTTTTTTTTGGTATACACATTATTTTAAATTTCTTTTGTAGTTTCTTGTTTGCTTGTCTGCAAAGTATGGCAATACTTGCAATGACAATCTATCAACTTCATTTGGCATAATATAAATATTATTTCTAATTAATTAGATATGATCCATAAAAAGACAAATATATGCTTAAGTTTGTTTAATTAAACAAATAGTTGTTTTTACATGCCATATCAACTTTCATTTTGTTGAGAAATTTTGGAAGAATTATAATTAATTATTTGCACATGACATATACCTTCAGCTATCTAAAGCATACTTCAGGAATTCTTGTGATGCTTATATCCAAATGTACAAGGATCTTAATTGTGAAGAAATGCATCTTAAATATATACTCAGGAAATTGATAACAATTAGTATCCGCACTACCTATTATATTTTCTGTATGCGAAATAAGCCATGGACTAGTCCAGAACTTCTAACCTACTAACTACCACTATCTACTTATACCCTTTTACTTATCCTTTGTAGCATTGTAGCATTATATAATTATTGTATTACCAGGCAAGCCAAATACAAGTTACCTGTTGTTAGCTAGATTTGTATTTGTATGATTAGATTATAAAGATTATATGAGCAAGTTTCAAAAAAAAAAATCTCATTAGAAATAAAAATTTGACCCTACTATAAGTGAGCATTGATCTTCCAGGTGTTCATGTTTTAATTTCTGAGTCTAGTCATTCAGCTATATTTAGAATTGTTTTTTGAAACTATTTGAAGTGGGAAACTCACATAGTTCTCATCAGGTGTATCGTTCCAAGCCTTTAGAACTGAGTTATGAAAACCTTTGCAAATTCAGTCTGATATCTCATTATCTGCAGATCTCACATGCAACCTCAAAAAATGGCATGTTTGTGTTCTATGCCACTTTCATATTTGACTTTCTTTTACTAACTACTGCCTCATGCATGCAGTTGCCATATTATGCAGATAGGCTTGCTTGCATGTTTGTAGTTCAGTCCATGCTAGAAAGGAATTTATGTATGAGCATCTATTTGCATGTGCACCCTCATCTCCACGAATGAGTGCTATTAATTTTTGAAGTTGCATGTGGCAATCCGGGTCTGTGTATCCCAATTGCAAGCAAGGCAAAAAAGAGTACCTTGCGGCTGAGGTGAGTCCTATGTCTCATTTGGTATGGAACATGGTAATATTCACTCAATTTTACCGTCATTTTCCCCAATTCCTTGGGGCTTGGAGGGTGCCTCTAAGAGGACTTTTACTCTGGCGCAAGCATTTAAGACTGGATGCCCTTCCTGACATGACCAATGGCATGCAATGGGTCTTAAATCCAGGATCACATTGGTTTGAGTCAAGTGCATTACCACTAGGCCATGGCTGCTCATATGTAACATTATGATACAGAAATGCAAATGATAACAGTCACTAGTGTTGCAGTGGTGACAATTATGTTTTTATATGGCATGCACAATTTCATATTGAATAGTGGTCTTTGAACAGGTGATCATTCACTCATGCTGGAGATTTTTCGCATGTGTAGACATGTGCATATGCTACTGCATATGTCCCTGGGAATGGACTGGTAGTTTTAGTTTCATTTGTTATATGTAATCACCACAGGGCTGTTATGCATTTCCATACTCACTGTGGTGTTGTTGTGTAAGTTGTGTGTTGGTTGTAAATGTTTTGAGAATTAAGAAAAAATGCCATGCCACAGGTCACATGATCCCCAGTTGTCAATTTAATTTGGAATGGCTGTCATGGTATTGATTGGTCATTGTAACTTTAAATGGTTGTTAGAAGTTTGACTGGTCATTTTGATCTCCAATGGTCACAATTATAACTTTGATCATAATGATTTCCAGTTACTGCATGATTTCAAATTATTTTTATGATGTGAAGAAGTTAGAGCAATCAGATCATACTATGATTCCCTAAAGATCCAGGTTTTGTTGATAAGTGATCCTTTTGACAACTGTTGATAATCAGGATGATTGTAATATTACTGATTATTGGTGTGAATTGGTGATCAGTGCAAAATTCTCTTTAAAATAAAATTGCATTTGTAAAGTAAAGTTTCAATTGTCAGTGATAGAAATCAGTGGTAGTTTTTCAAGGGTAATCAGGGGGCTGAGGAGCTGAATTTGCATAGTGTTTTAGAAGTAGCTGAACATTTGTTGAGTAAACATGGCTTTTTATAAGAAAAAGCTTATATGTAAATTGAGGCTCCAGGATAATAGGATAATAGCGGTGTTCTTACACAGTTTTTTAATAAGAAAACCATCATTTTGCCTGAGCCCCATTTTTCTTAAATTTTCCCAAAATGGAGCCTGAGATTTTCTTAAAATTGTCTTCTTAAAATTTTGAATTCCATCTTTAACATTTTGAATATAGTAATGATATAATATTGATTTTGGCCAACAAAAGCATTTAATTTTGGAAATTGAGCTTTGTGATTGTTTAAGATTTTCTTTAAAGTTTGGCCATTTGAACCTCATTTTTGTATTTTTTCTTATACTTATTCAAACAGATATAGTTACTTATTTCAGTAACAGCATTTGATATGGCCCTATATACATTCATTGATTGTTATTGTACTGTTAAGGACTTTCAATTTCAGGCAGAAAATTTCTTTCCAAGAGTGAATAAAGACTTTGATGATTCACCTTTAACTCAGGTATCCACCCTTTCTATGTTCTAATGAAATATTATGTTTGGATCTTGATTATCAATGCATTATGCCTTCTTTCTTAAGTATAAATTTATATTCAGACTAATGTTGAAATTCTCAAGTTTTAAGCATTGATGAAGCATATAATGACCCTAGGAAATAGACTTTGATGGAGGAAAATGCATCCTCAGGATATACTTCAATATTAGGATTACAACAAAAAGAGAGACATTCTTTAAGATCTAAGGAAGGAACTTCATAGCCTCAATCATGCACTTGTCCAACACAAACTCCTATTTGTAATGATTTGGCTGATCCTCCATGAATCTACTGTTCTCAAAGCTCTTGTACTTTTTATTATAATACTTCAAGCATAGAACCTGCAAAAATATCAATTTGTCATCATGTTTTGTACTCAGATACTATGATCTGGCATCACACATGCAGCTCAAATAATTTTGTCAATTAAGATAAAGATTTATTGGTTGTGCAGAATTGAACAAATGTGCAATTTGATGCCCATACACAATTTTGTTCTAGGCATGGACTAATTTTGCATATATTAAGGCTCAAATCATCAAAAATTTAGCATATTTGAGGCTGAGCCAAATTTGCTTGATGCTTAAATATAGTGTAGCTTCATTGCATTTTCTACCAAATTAGTTGATTACAAGTGATCAGTTTTGTAAATACTTATTCAGTTGATGATCAATCTCAGTAAAAAGCTTACTTATTGCCAGTATCCATAATTATTAACTTGCTTGAAAGTCATTTCTTTCATTTAGAAATAATATTGCATGGGAGATTATGATGTATCAATAATGATTATTATTATTGTTTCTTCTGACTGTTTTTATTGATGTCTTCCAATATTTACATGTGCTGTCTTAGGATTGGCAGGACAAGTGGTTTTGCAAATCTAATTTGTTCTTTGATATGGCTGTTACTGACTGTTATTATTGCTGTGATGCTATGAGATGAATTTATATTTTCAGGCACTTCTCAAAAGAAATCAAATGTTAACTCCATCTACTGTTGAACAGGTAATTCATCCAAGGTCTTCATTTTTCAATAAGTCCATATTGTACTGGTCAGACATTTTAACTTCTCACTTAGACTTTGTATGTGCCAATCAGCCACAATNTTCCTTTTTGATCTCCACTTAATTCTTAGTTAATTAGAAGGATTTTGAATGTGTAGTACATCTTTTTTTAAATATGAAAGTAGTTTATAAGGAAATAGTACTCAGCTGCTCAAAAAGTTAAGAAGTTCAGTAATGGATACTCTTGCAGATAGGTGCCACTCATATAAATCCGGCCCTGCATTTCAGTATCAGATTTCTTTTATTGACAGTGAGAAGTAGCATAAACAAGGCAATTATTTAAAGCATATGTAGTAAATGTACAAGTCTGTAATGTTAGGCTCAATTTTTGAGAAAATATCCTCTGATACCTTCACAGTCACAAAAAGGGACCTCTAGCCCCATTCCTTATTTGTTTTCTGGTTTTCCTGGCACACAAACTGTCATGGGCTTTTAAATAGTCCCATTGTATCTTTTAATCATTGAGGTTACTTTAGTTCTTGTGAACCCCAGAACTGTGTTTTATTTGCTTACTTTATAGAATCCTAATAAACAGGTTTAAAGAATAAGATGAGTCAAAGTGGCATCTGGCAAAACAGATTTAGGTGATGGGTGCCTATTTGCAACCCTATTTTCTAGGCTTGGATATGCAGAAATTTTAAATATCAGGATTTTAGTGCCAGTACCTTTATGCGAGATTATAGGGTAGTTTATTAGATGGATATTGAATGTCTAATGCAGATTTTGTGAAATAAAAAGTTCTTTATAAGGAAGTAGTACTCAGCTTCTCAAAAAGTTAAGAAAGTTCAATGCTGGGTTTTTGAGGCCTAAGAATGTTTGTAAGTGTACATGTATTTAGAATTTGATTTATTTGTGTACAACATGTTATGTATGTTATTTTTGCTGCTCTCTATCAGTTTAATTTCTGTTATTTACTAAGATTTATTATCATCTCAGGTAGCTTTTTTGCTCT
>OLMO02000278.1:5251138-5267808 GCA_900291935.2 Cassiopea xamachana | reverse complement strand
TTTTCTACATCTTGTATATTGTATGTTGTATACATTTACATTCAAATTTATTTTCCCTTAGAAAATATGTATTTTTTAATCATATACATATACATATATATATATGTATATATATATATATTATATGCATATGTATACATATTATATGTATGTGTATGTATATTTATATATATTATATCTATATATATATATGTATAGATGTTTATAATATGTTATCTTGTATATATTATATATTATATATGTTTTATGATGCCTTATATTTTCTACATCTTGTATATTGTATGTTGTATACATTTATATCAATAAATGTGCATTTATTGATATAAATGTATACAACATACAATATACAAGATGTAGAAAATATAAGGCATCAAAAGCTATATCTTCGCACAAACAAATTTACACATAAAGTTTATGTTGATTTTTGCCTCTTTCTTTTCCAGCTCAACAAACTCTTTCTCTGTGGGACAAACAAATTCAAGGTGTTTGCCTACAAGTCAACGATATTCTTGAGAAAATTCAACAGCAGGTACCAGAATGGGATTGTCACCCAATGGAAACAAATTAGTTGAACTGAAGAACTTAGAAATTTAAAGTGTTTCACTTAGGCAGTTTAGAAATGGAAAGGTGGTAGAAAGTCTCTGAAGATCGTGGAATAAGTATATAGATCGGACGACGAAGAAGTTCTTCGTGCGTGGACGTATCAATCTCATGCTATTTGCTAGACTGTCGTGCACCAGAGTGAAGAAATAGTTGACTGGAGAACGATTTATATTGTTGCCTATCTTGTAAAATAAATTAAACGTTACGCAATGTTGTTTTTGGGTAATTGTGAAGGATCTAATGGATCGAAATCATTCGTTGAATTCCTACCCTATACTTGTTGCGTTTAGTCAACTGCAGTAACAAATTCTCTTTGGATTGTATGCAGGCTCTTTCTAGGATGAAGCTTATCTTCATCTAGGTCATGGATGTGTTGACGGGGACGTGGGGCCTCTTAATGTGCTTGAGACTGCAAAATAGTTGGTCATCGTGCAAGCGATTTGGCATCCTTCTGGTCATAGAGTTTCCTTGGTCGTTGTTTTGTTTTTGTTATAGTTGGTCAAATTTCTGTAAAGTGCCCCCCCCTTCAAATGAAATTATCTAGTGAAATATCTGACCCAGGTTCACCCAATTTGATTTTAAGTGAAATACTCACAGCATTTTCTTTGTTTTTCTGCCACAAAACTAATAACTACATAAATGATTTGCATCTACTGTGACTGCCATAGATGGAGAGGACATCTTGTAGGTGATTCCCGTCTATGAAAGCTGCTTACAATAATCAGGGCTCCTGCAGGTTCTTGTCTTCCTTGAAAAGTGCTAGAATTTGAAATATGATTTCAAGAACACTCGAAGCTTCTTGAAAATGAGAATTTTGCTTTGAAAATTGATCAAACCACCTGAAATTTGTGAATGTTTACTGTTTACTTCGTTCACAGCACTAAACAAAGCAAGCAATAATTTATAGAAATACCCAAAGGAAAGTTTAAAGAAAATCGTACAAGAAATCTCATGAAATGCCAAGAAATGCTTCGTTTTCAGTAGTTCGGGCTTCAGGTGTATTCACGCATGCGTTGTGAATGTTAATTTAGAGCTCCTTGAAAACGTTTATTGTAGTCAATGATTGGTCCTTGAGAGTTCTTTGAATTTGCTCATCAAAATCCCGCACGAACAGGCATGGCTTGATGAGAATAAGCTCTTTACCACAGCACGAAAACGCGGTAACATTCTTTTCACACACTGAAAGCTTTTTCCGTCTGACAATCATCAGAGTATGAAAACGTCGGATAGTCACTATCCGACGTTTTCATACTCTGATTAGTATCGGACGATGAAAGCTTTCAGTATATGACAACACTGTTGCCGCTTTTTCGTGCCGTGGTAAAGTTCTGTAGTACCAACAGACTATTTAAGAATAAGCTCTCTTTGTATGTTACCAAAACGCGAAGTTTACTGAAAAGAAGCCGTTATAAAATAAAAGCTCGTGAAAGACCTGTTAGCTCTAAGTTTTCCCTATCTATTGGAGATGAACTAAATATCTAGGATTGCGAGTTGATCCATACTTAAGCTGGAATTAGCATGTATTGCTCATTACCAAAAAAACTTCAAAGGTATAGGCATGCTTCAATACGGAAACAATCTTTCCCTTTGAAAATTATTCGGAAGATGTACACAAGTCTTATTGTGCCTTATTTCAGATACTGCTGTCGAATCTTGGGTTGTGTAGGTACTACTACCCCATAGAAGTCACAAAAACTACAAAACAGAGCAGCTGGAGTAGCAACTTTTGATGCTCCTTCTGAGCCACTTATACAAGACATCGGTTGGCTTACCACTGAACAACTAATAGAATTAGAAACAGTTAAAGTTGCGCACAAAGCTCTCCATAATGAGGCACCACCCCATATGAAAGAACTGTTTCTTAAGCTATCAGACACACAAAGCAAGGAGCTACGCAATTCCTCTACTGACCTGTACATTCCCCGTTTAAGGACCTCTATGGACCAAAAGAGCTTCGGCTATAGCAGGGTGCGTTTCTGGAACAACCTAGTAGACGAGGCTGAAGAAGCCAGAACATTCTTTGCTTTCAAAAGAATTCTTTGCAAAAGAATAAAACATTTACTTCAAAGTCATTTTCACAATTATTTAGGCTAAACAGGCAAGAACTTTTGTCTTCTTTTTATATTTTCTTATTTTCATATATTTTCTTTGTTTTATTTGTGCATATATTTTTATTATACTAGAGGTATATTGTAATTAGCTTTTTTATATTAACAGGGCAGTTTGTAAATCAGACTTTTGTAACTTTACCCTGTATGAAGAATTTAAAATGAAATGAAATGAACTCTGAATAATACAATGTCAACGAAGAAAAATCAGCTAATCTCAACCAGGTATATAAAACGACTCTCGCACTTTATAGACAGGACAGAAACAAAGCTGATACAGAAGATAAGGTAAGAGATGACGAAGTTTATGTGGCTACCGCTAAGCACTCCAGATCAGTTACACAAAGAAAATTTGAATAGGGTACAGGAGAAGTTAGATATTTGGCAGATATAGAGTCACAGTCAAATACTGATTGGGGCATGCTTTGTCAGGTTTAACAACTCCTCTTGAAACTGAAGATATGAAACACAATTTTCATATGCAGTAACTGCTCTCGAAACTTTTATGCAAAATACTAGTATCAGCATAGGTGACACCAGAAAAGAAGCATACTCCAAAATCTGTACTAGTGAAGAGCTAGTGGGAATTGTGTCTCGATTTTAACCATCAAATGACGTCATCGATCATGCGAAATCTGGACTTTTCCAACAAAGTCACCTGGTAGATTTTGAAAGCCTGGGCCTCCCTCTACAAGAATCTGTTGAGAAACCAAGCGTTTGGCAGGATGTTACATTTTCAAGCTATATGTCCTATCTATTAAATAACCTGTAAACAGTGATTCCATTTGTAAGGAAATTTCCTTGCCGTAAGGAAATTTGGCTATTTAGATGGCAAAAAGAAGAAAATGAAAGTTGTAAGGAAATTAGAATGAAATATTGGAATGGGTAAGGAATGTTCAAATAATTCAAGAAGTAGTTTTGTAAGTCTAACATTTCACTTTCTAATTGATTTCCGTGCTTTATAGATGATGTATTGCAGGTTGAAAAGAAACATGCGATGATGAGGGCGACCAAACGTCAATGACGTCAAATTTTTTTACAGTGTTTGAGTGACCTGAAACACCAAAGAAAAACACCTTTATGAGGATTACAAACCCATTTGGAAGAAGTGTATTTTTCAAAATAAAACCAAAATCAAGTTTTTAGGTTAATAAAGTCAAAATTGCAAATACAGGTTAGATATGGTTTAAATTCAACACTATTCTGGTCAATAAGGTCAAAATTTTGAATGAAAAGTCAAATGTTTCCGAATCTTCACATTTTTGTGAATTGACCATCGGATCTTGCTTCCCTATATGTCTTGATTTTCCATCGTCATAAAATTGTTTCCGTTTATGTTCTGATTTCATTTTTAACGTGTGAATTATCTTTCGTTTCTTCTGTATTTTCCCAGTATTTAATCTTTTCATTCAGTTTTTTTTCTTACTGTACTGATGATGACATAGTATAGTGTCAAAATATGAAATAAAATAAAATGGCATAGAATAGCTTATTGATAAAATGGATTGTACCTATTGCAAACTTAGGCAAATTCATTGCGACAAAATAAGTTCAAAATCAACAAAAAAGGTAAATTTTTCCAATTATAAAAAGTCAATTTATGGTCTCCCTAATGATGATGTTGCAAAAAGATTATGTTTTTTTAAACATACTAGTTTCCACCCACTCATAGGGGTAGACTGTCAAGAAATAAACTCATAGGATACACTACTTATTCAACTAACCAACCTTCGTTTATCCGGACTTCGATTATCCGGTCCGTAAAAAATGTGAAAAAAGAAATGTGAAAAACCGTTAGGAAATATATTTGACATTTTTGATAATATTTTGGGTGCGTTTTTCTCACATTTTTATTCATTTATATTTTAAGAGTGCTTAGTGTGTTAGCTTGTAATGTGTGCTTTTGAAATAAAATTTCACAAAACTAACCTTGTTTACTTATGCTGTTTCTGCCGCTATTCGCATATTCTCGATTATCCGGAATAACCGGTCCCTTGTCAGGTATCTTATTCAAGTGTGCAAGAGTTATGTTCTGCAAAGCATCAACAGCTGCAAAATTAGCTTGTCTACAATAGATTTTGCAAAGTGTATTGGAGCCTACAACTCAAATTCTTCTTTCGGAGAGAGGACTATTTGGAGGAACAGAATGCATTTAGCTACCTACTTTATTATTGTGAAGCATTAAGCAATATTCATGTTGGTTAAAGGGATTCACCATGCTATAGAGTAATCCACTCTGTTTAGGCCCATCCTTTGAGATTCCATATGTGTAGGCTTATACTTTGACTCTAATCTCGATCTCCATTTCAGATTCTTATCTCTACTGCTTCATTTGGTTCATGATTTAATTGATATATGTACAAAATGAATCCTAGAGAACCTTTGATAAAGCTTCATCTTAGTTTCGTTTGCTTTATATACCTATTATGGAAATCTAGAACCAGAAAATTATAAGTTCTATAAGCTTTCTCCCACATAGAATTTTTAAGTTGGAAACCACAGCATCTGAACAACTTATAGAATGAGGACGATGACGAATAGAGACCACATGATTTTAAAAAAAGTTTCACTCTACATAATCAGGTATTAACATGAAAATATTCCATAAGACTATTCCGAAGCTATTCGAAAAGACTACTCCACTATGATAGAAGACTATCCATAAGACTATACCAGTTTGACTAATTTTTTCGACTTGACTCGAGTCATCATCAGTATAAAAATAGAGGAGGGGAAGGGCATTAAATACTAACGGCAGGATCAGCAATCAAGGGGGAAGGAAGATACCATATTTCCCCGTTTATAAGCCCAGGGCTTATCTGTGTTCGTAAGGCTTTTTTAGTGGGCCTATCCGTGGGGGGAGGACTTCTTCACGAGGGGGGGCTTATACGAGGTGTAGAAAATGTTCAGTAAGAAAAAGATCCAAAACTCAGTTGGCTACCTTAAACAGCGAGAGTAATAGTATCTTTGGCAAGAACCTAAATAGTAACTGCTTGTGATCAGTTCTTGCAATAGAATGCGTATGCATCCTCTTCGATACTAGTTTCACTGTCAGTTTCACTCTTGCTGTCACTCATTTCAGATTCAAAGTGCAGGAGGAAGCATTGATATTGAGATACAATAGAATGGAATGCTGCGTAATGCACAGTCACTACTACGGGGTTTCCTATGGTGTGCCTAGCTTTACGAAATTGCTACCTTTGTATTACTTATATCTAATCTAACTTATTTCTTAATGACTATTATAAATACTTTTGGACATATACGTGCGTCTTACAATTTATGAATAGAAACTAACGATATACAGATATGCTTATATTTCCTGGAAAATATAATGATTCTGTCGGCTCATTTCCAGTCGAGCCGTCCTTATACAAGATACAAGTAATTTCGCAAGCTACTTTATCTGTCCTAATCTTCCATGTATAGCTCCATTCTAGCATTTATAAATTAGCAGTATGACAATACTTCATCACTTCAGTTGATAGACAAGGGGTTTTGAGGTGCTAATCAGGGTCGTGTTATAGGGGGACCATAGTCCCCTCCAAACAGCAATATTTCCTATAGCAAACAATTGTGTAAAGAAGCTCCTCACAGGAATAGGCCAATAAAATGAACAAGATGTCTGTTACATAATAGGTTTACTGTTCCGTGTCTATGAGGTAGTGTTTATTTTTATCCGTCTAGCCATTGTTTGTGAGTAATCTTTTTCCATGCCATTACCCATCAGTTGCCATCTTATGGTGTAATAACCGTTCGTTTTGCTGTGTCATGTATTTTGCTGTGCCATAAAATGCCAACGCCGTATTGTGTAGTTCAGTCGTCAGTAGGAGTCGCAAGTAAGCCGTCAGTGAGTTTACATTGTCGTTTGAGTTTGAGTTTGAGTTTGAGTTTAAGTTTGAGTGTGAGTTTGAGAAGAAGAAGATTCGCGAACTTTTTGTTATTAATTGTTGTTATTTCTATCACGTCACCGAAAGAACTCACGAATATAACATGTCCCCCACCCCCAAAGTCCAGCTCTGGATCCGCTCCTTGTGCCAATTGGCATTAGAGGGGAAAATCATGGTCCATTGCAACTAAATAGCGGCCATTTGTCCAATGGTTTTGTGCCAAGATTATCTGAGGATGTATAAGTTGCGCTGTTCTGATGTAGCTGTTGCCGCTGACTGGCAAGTTGCCAGTGTTACCACCCCTAGAAAAGCATATGAAACTTTGTGACCATTTATAATTTTCGTAATTTTTGCAATTTTTCGTAGCTTGTTTTGTTTTACGTATTTGACGACTTTTTGTCATTTCTGTGATATTTTAAGATTTTCTACGAAAGCAAGTGACCTTCTCTCCAAGTAGTTGCCCTCGACCTGAAAGCAGACAATTGTTAGAGCAGTCTTGTCATAACCTTTTGGAGTCAAAGGTTACTTTGGATGAAAATATTTAGGTTGCCCCTCAAAACATGCGCATTACAACTGTTTTAATGCTTACGTTAAGATGCATTTATACGATGTAAATTATTTCATGGCATCGCGTGCAACACAGGGATGAGAACTATGGACCCTCGGTTGTTCTTAGACCACTCTGAGAAAAGAAGACAAGTTAGAAACCAGCATAGCTGGCATTTGTGAGCTGGCAAAGCAGTATGGTACATGGAAATGAATGACATAGCGGCAGCTGCAAGGTACAGTAAAGCCATTTTCTATTTCTCGGTTTTGAGCATTGAATGAGTCGTATTAATCGATCTAGTTTCCAGATAACGGTTCCTAAATGGTTGGAGAAATTGCCAAATAGTCTCAGGTGATTTTTAGGCCTTTTTTTAGATTCACGTGATCATTGTTCTGCTAGACTATTGCCTTTTGAAAATCGTGGGGCCATTGCTGAAGTGAAGAGGAAGAGCGATTTGGTGCGCTTGCTATGCTACTGATAATTGTACGTTTTACTAAGACGTTGAATTTGCAGCATTTGCTTTAACCTTGTAGTTGGTTATTTGAGTTGCACAAGATTTTTACAGTGCGAATAGCGAAAAGTTGGGATGAGTGTTTATCTATCAATTAAGTCCTGGTTAGTGTAACTGTTGCAGAGTTTTCGATAGTTAAGTACTTTTGTCTTCCACGAAAGTCATAAAGGATTGAATTTATGGTAAAACCAGATTCTCCTGCTAATAACGTGGGATAAAACGTAATCGTGTAACGTTTACAGAAAGTTACGCAAAGCAAAGTTCATTAATTGTCTCTTGAGCATTAGCTTTATAAGATAATTTTTAAATTATGTTGTTTGTTAATTTTATTTTTCTTGCCCTTTTTGAACTAATTTTTTACTAAGTCAATGCTGTATGTTGGTCTTGTGGCTAGGCTACTACATTATAGTGCTGTTTGTGTCAAAAGTTGAAGGTTAGTGATTGTGGGATTAACAAAGCCATATGGTAATATTTTAGAATTTGGGAGTTCCTTTTCAGATGTTGTAGATTAAGTTTTGCTAGCGTTTTTTGGCCATGGACAGTGGCATTTTTCATTTTGATTTCATTTAAACCACTACTAAAATAACACGGGGTAGAACAAAGCAAATGGCATTTGTGGATGTTAAGTGGGGCAGGGCTTCTTTAGGAGGAGATCCCAAAATATTTATATTAGGGACACAAGGCAAATTTGCAAAATGCATTTATGAGTTTTTAACTTTATTTTGATTTAAAACTTTGAAGAAGAGTTTCTATTCTCTAATGCCAGATCATTAGTTTCGCCCCCATGTACTGAGTAGATCTTAAGCAAAATTGTAGTGTATTCTTCTTTTCTACATATATGTCTCCATGAGCTGAACATTATGTCTCATATGAATGAATTGAAGAATTTAATGAAATATAGTTGTGAAAGAATGTGATACTAGCTTATTTCTCAATTCAAAGACAATTTTTAAAAGCCAAAGTTTGAAAATGTCTGGAAGTCTCTGCAGTTCTAGAGTTTTGAAAGTCAGTGTAATGTGATACTGCAAAGCATGATGTGACATTTTTCTGGCAACTCTTTTTGTAGTTTGATAGTAGGATCAATACACACAGCTCATGTTTGACCCCAAAACATATTGAAGAAATGAGATTAATAATGACCTGTATATAAGAGTTTCAATAGGGAGGAAGGGGAAGTTCTTGCAAGTTTCTTAGAGAGTTTGCTTAAATATCCTGTACTCCAATATAATACTCCAACTAAGAGTATCATCCAGAAGAAATCCTAAAAACTTTATATATTTTACTCTGGTGCTACACTTCTTGCTAATAAGTTTGTGTCAGATGGAAAAGATTTTGAGGAAAATGAAATATTATGTAATTTGTTTTACTACAAATCTCAGTTCAGAGTTTGCTTTCTTGATAACATTAGCTACTGTTTTGGATTCATATAGGAAAGCAATAGATTTTCAATATTTTAGATGCATTTGCAATTCATTTACAAGATTTAGAAAGGACAAGGGTTCTAGAATAGTTCCCTGTGGTACACCCCAAATGACCCTGGTTACCTTGGTTTACAGTATCAGTAGCTTTTGTAAATCAATGAATATTCCACATCTGTATTTCTCATTGTCAAGCATAGTAAATATAGTAATAGCCCATGTGTAAGAACCAGAATTTTTCAATTTAGCCTAAATGAGCTCTTTTGTACATGGTACTTAATAGCTTCATTTATTTTCACACCAAGTTCTTCTCAATATATTAATTATAACATGAATGTGATCTAAAATACAACATAAATTATTTTTGTAGCATAGGACAATGCCTATAGGAAATTCAGTGTAGGTACAGCATGCATTTTTACAATGTAACAGAGCTTTCTTACTAAGATGTTCTTAACAAAATGTTGCTTGAATGTTCCTTAATGATCATGAAATTTCCAATAACAACTAGGCAAATAGGCAGCTGAGGTGAGATGTAGCATTAAAAGATGTGTGCAAAAACAGTAGCCTGCCTGTTTTTCTTAATTACTTCCTGATTTCAACATCATGTTTTCATGTGCTTGCTTCTTATCAAACGATATGTACTGCAGTAGGGTACAGACTTGGAGATACTTGACAATTATTTTAAAATAGGATAATACCAAGTTTCTTAAGTAGTAATCCCACTAATAAGACCTAGCTACAAGTTTTAGCCTATATAGTTTTTTTTGTACTGAGGGCTTGAAATGAAAGTTTTAGACTAGCAGGTTCTTACAGGCACAGTGAAGTGAAATCTTTTTATAAGGACGGTCATCGTGACATCATTAAGAAGGTCATATGACCAGCTAGTGGGCAAAACAACAAAAAACACTGTTGCAATGCAAAGCAGTGTACTGACTCTCTGTTACTTTTTGCTCATTTATCGGATTTTGTAGCATTTCATGATCTTAAAGTTTGGAGAGGAGCTTCTATAAGTATTAATTTTCAACATGGATTATAGTTTTATGGTCATTGTATGTTTGCGTTGTGGAGCAAAAGGATCAAATGTGGGCTATATAGTTTAGAATGACGAAGAACTGAAGCATGGTTTGGTATCCAACCTATAGCAGAAGTTTATGTTTGAAATACAAGTACAGTTTTTGTTGTAGCCTTTTTTCTCTAAATGGCAAGAGCTGTTTTTTCTGTATGTCTTTGAATGCCAAAGTTGGTCTGTTCACTTTATCTGACCCTAGACAACATAAAAAATGTGTTTTTTCAATTTTCATAATTTTGACTTCACTGTGCCTTTAAAACCTTGGTTCTTCTATGTGGGCTATAGAGCATTAGTGATGACATCATACAAGTCTATTTTAAGAATTTATATTTTTTGACCACATAGAGTGGAAGAACACCTTAAAATAGGCTTGTTTTGACAATTTTAGGCAGGTATTGTCAAGATAGGCTGAAATACAGCCATTTAAAGGAAGAAGACTTGCCATACAAACCATTGTACTTTGCTCCTGGTTCTAAATGTTTAGACTCAAAATACAGTGATTTGATAGGAGCAATAGCAGCATTCAGTTATCTGTATCTTGGTCATTATTTTTCAGATTGAGCTGGAATTTGTCAGTAGTAGCTATTTCAAACTGCTTTTTCAGAATTTAAAGGCAGAATCAAAATATTCTAACAATAGCATTTTTGTGATGTCACACTAATGGACTTTATTACTGTATAGCAGGGATAGGGAACCTTTTTGGTTATGAAAGCCATGGAAACCTCATATTTAGAAATGACTTTTCATGAAAGCCATACTATTGGGCATTGGTGATGCACGGGATCACAGAATCTTCTATTTCAGCACTTACATGACCAATCAGGCTATATGACAACTGAAGACAACGCAAGTGGTAACTTTGGAAGGCCATTTTGGAGGTATTCATTGTTTTGTAAGGCTTTGAGGAATGTTTACTAAGATTTTTCTGCAAGCCAGAGGCAGTCTTGAAAAGAGCCACATGTGGCTAGCCAGTCATAGGTTTCTGACCATTGCTGGCATAGCATGAGTTATACTGTAATTAAGTCCTTTAAATATTAGATGACAACTGTCCATAGTTTTTATGGAGAAAAGATGTAAGGTGACAGATGCAAATATCCCTGAGAAAACATGCCCAGAATATGTTATCAGTAAATGTAAAAACTTCCTTTGGTAGTGTATATGCATTATGTAACCTTTTGTTAGTGGGAATGCATGTTCTTCAGAGGCGGCAATCTCCTTCTATGGAAAGGGAACTTTGGAATTCAAAACTTCATAAACAGAATGACACTATATTTTCTGGCCAGTTCAGGAAATATCAAGCACCTCAACCCTTCATACTTATCCCAGATTCAACAAAAATAATTTGATTTGAAGATTTTTCCAATGGTAGTAGAACATTTGCTTTTTAATTTAGACTTTGCATCTTTTATCAGAAAATTTTACTTTCCGTCTTAGCATTTCCTAAGCCTCCTTGGAATATTCCCTGGATCAGAGCCTTGTTACAGTCATTCTAAGTATCACACAGTTCGCATGAGGCACACACAATTTAGGACATACTCACTCATGCTCACATGCATGGAAGAGAAGTTCTCACGCATTTTGTATAAATATTGGATATATTTAACCTATGTTATACAAAAGTAAATGTAGAAAATTGTTGTTCAAAAATTGGGTAAAGGCCACACCCCCAACCAGAGGTGGCACCACCATCGCAGACTGGAAGGATTTTTGGTGCCATGCTCTAAAATTTTATGCAATTTAGTTGCCACACCCATTTCAAAATCTTGGTAGAGTTCCCCCCCCCCCCCACCATTTTCTCATCAAATCTGGATGAATTAAAAAATTGATCCTGGTGAGAAGTGGGGGTAGAGAGGGACCAGTCCCCATGTGGTGCTGCCACTGCCCCCAACAGTTTTATTCTATTTACTTTGCAAAGTAGCATCTGCAAAATTGAATGAAATTATTGGGGGTGTGGCACTCCCTTGATCATCCCTATGGAATGAACCATGAGCCTGAAAGGAGGATTATTTTCAATGGTGTAAAGACAAATAATGCTTTACCACCATATTTATAGATTGAGAAATCCTACCTTTAATTCAAACAAGGACTTAAATTACAGTATATGGACTGGTTATCTGTTATAACTCCATTAAGTTGTAAGCTTTTATATCTAAGTTGGACTGAAGACTTACGTTTATTGAATTTTATTTGTTTAAACTGTGCTTTTTGTTAGGGCAATAGGCAGGGGTGATTTCTAGGGGGCTCAGGGGCAGAGTCCCCTTGTTAATATTACTGTTCATTTTGGGGGGCTCAGCCCCCCTAAAATTTCTTGCATTGGCCTTGCTTTTCAAAGTGCATTGACCTTGCTTCTAAAGTGTTTTGTATTGCTATGATTAATTATTCACTGCTATATGGTAATTGAGACATTTCTAATTGCTTATTATACTTTATTAGTACTAAACTAAAGCATCATATCTGTGTCTTTGAACATATGGGCGTGGTTGCAACTAGGTCACACCCAAAATATGGGTGTGGTTACACCCAGAGCCCTCCTTGTTAAAAGTTCTAGAAATCACCACTGGGAATAGGGCTCCTGTTGATAGATGCTAATTTATTGAAGCTGACAGAACTACCCTGTATAAAGAATGTATTATTATTTGAGACCAACTTAAATATCAATGCAGAAAGGAAACATGAAAAATATATTCAGCTTGCTTGAGATCTTTCATTGGATTTTCATAATGTCAGATTTATCAACCTATCCATAAGTGCTCTAGGAATTTTTCATGCGATTCTTTTATTGGCATGTGCAAGGAATTAGAATTTGATAAGCAATACATAGATTTTATAGTGCGAAAACTGTCTACCATCATTATCTGACCAACCTATTATCCTGATCTGCTAATATACTAGCCACTTAAAAGAAACTTTTATTATGTAATTTTTTCTTTCCTATAGTGTAGTCTTGGTTTTGTTTTTTTTCCATACAAAGTCTTCCATATGCAAGTAACCAGATTGTATGCTTGTATGTCTGAATATTATATTGTTATCAGAAGTTTAAAAAAAATTCTTTTTTATTACACCAGTAGATCCGTCCCTGGGTTTCTTGCTGGGGTTGAATAAGAATGATTTGAATTTGCTTAGGTTTTCATATTTCAGATATATAAATATATATATATATATATATATATATATATATATATATATATATATATATATATATATATATATATATATATATATATATATCCAGATGCGGATCTTCACAGGGACTCTTCAAGTGAACAATGGTTAAAGGTCCTGCTTGGCCACTCTTGGGGCCAATTAGATGCTTCCTATCACATGTAGCCGCATCTGGGTATATATTTCGGTTAACCTTTAGGCCACTATCCAACGTTTTAATACTCTAACGAGTATCAGACCAAAAAAGCTTTTAAGCATGTCAACAGAATGTTGCGCTTTTTCGTGCTGTAGTAAAGTTCTGCAGTTCCAACAGACTATTTATAACGGCCAATTTTTACTATTGCCCTCTGATCAGGATGTATCATGGGAATACCTCATGCAATCGGGTAGATCGTGTCCAAAAAAGTGCATTAAGAATTTTGCATAATGACATGAACGGAACACATGGGCGAATAGTTTACACGTAGAATTTGCAAAAATTAGTGCTTCAAATATTTATAAGTGTCTGTCATAAGAAAACCCATCATTCATGAGGAAATTCTTTGAAGAGAGAGACATAAGATATGACGTACGAACAAAAAATCTATTGCAAACACCAAATGTAAAAATAAACACAATTGGAGCTAAATCTCTCATATCCAGAGGTGCTCACCTTTGGAACACATTACCCAATGATATAAAAAACTTCAACTGCGATATTTAAAAGAAAGATCAAAGAATGGAATGGGGATAAATGCAACTGCAAGATCTATAAATGAGGCTATAGTGAGGTCCTAAGACAAAAATTATATTGGAAATAATTTATTACTTCTTTGTTCCATTTATTTTTTATCTTTATTGTTTAACTTTTGTATTATTGTAAATAGTTGGTATGAATTAGTTTAACAAACTATATGTATGTACAACCAGCTTTAAAGAATTTTATAATATTAGTAATAATCTTAAGTTTTGCGCCACTTTGGCCTAATTTCTTTGCAATCACTTTAATGATACGCATGCGTATCCTGATATTCTTAACCCTTGCTAACTCCAGGTTCAATTGTGCAAATCAAACAGGGTTGAACTCGAGTTGGGGTCAAACGGGAGTGAGCCTGGGTTGAAGAGTGTTGTGTAAAGTGAGCATAAATCTCGTCCAGCCACACCTGCCGAATTCAAGCTTAAGAACTGCGGTAGTATGAGATCGTTGAATTATTTCGTTAAAATAGTAACCAAATATTTGTTATTACAGGAAGAATGGCTTCTAAAGACTCGTGTTGTACCAAGAACCCCAACGAAGATAGTCGTGAATCTAAGTACCTTGAAGATGAAGGTGCTGAATTGACAGCAGAAAGTGCTGGAGAATGCTGTGATACGGCATGTGCCATGTCAGCTGTTGAAGAACAGTGTGGGCAAGTTGCTAGGCCCAGCTCTGAAGAGGACAAGGACGAGAAGCTCTTGTTTGCTAGTCCAACAGCTGGGTGTTGTGTGGATAAAACCTGCAGTGACAATGTTGATGGGAATTTTATTCATGAAGAGGAATCTAGTTGTGACATGCTAAAGGCCAGTAGTGTTGACGGGGAAGAGAAAAGTGAGATTTGCAATGGTAAAGTGCAAGGATCGGATTCTTGCTGTGAAAGGGAGGTTGGTGGGCTAGATGGCTGTTGTGGAGGAAATGAGAAGGCTGATATTTGTGATGAGGACGCTTCAGAAGCGCAGATTAGTGAAAGATGTTTGAGTAGCTGCTGCAGCGAGCAGGCGACCAACGTGGAAGTCAAAGATGACGCAAAAGACACTGGATTAAATGATAATGACAAGTTAGGCGTTGGTTTAGACAGCTGTTGTGAAGGGAAAAGAACAGGAACTTGTTCAGCTGGGATAGAGTCAGCAGATTCTGCTGCAAATGAAGACGAATCGGCTGACACTGGAGGCTGTTGTTCTTCAACGAGAAGCTGTGGAGCTGCACCACAAGATGGGCCTAATGATTTGAGTGAGAGAGATACCAATGAACATGAAACAAGTTTTATTGAACCGTCATGTAAAACCTCAAGCTGCTGTAATAAAGAAGATGCAATAGATTCATCCTATATTAAGAGTGAGAAAAAAGGTCTTTTGCCTAAGCAGAACAGAGTGAAGAGGAATATTAGTGTCTCACCAACTCAACTTTCAAGCAAAGTGGGGAGCACTGTTAACTATGGTTCTACTGAAATATCAGCATCAAAAAGCGAAAGTGATAGTTTCCTAACGGTTCGCACATTCAAGTACACACAAGTTCCCTGCTCTTCTAATGATGATTCAGATATAACTGCTGCAGATGCGAAAGTTATCCCCGTATTAGAGCCGAGTTTGAAAAAGACTAAGTTTCGTATTCAGAATATATGCTGTGGGAAAGAGGCAGACATGGTAAGCCGCGAATTGGAACCTCTCAATGGAATCACTGCCGTATCTGTTAACGTCGTTGGCCGTGTAGGCTTTGTTCACCACGACAGCAATATCATTACAGCCGCTGATATTGTCAGAATCCTGAATAAGTTGCACTTAGGCGTGAGTATCATGGAATCAAGCAATCAGGACGACGAGCGAGCTTTGAGAAAAGAAGTTCTCATTCGACTGGCTGGAAAGTGTGGAGTACTAGTAGTTGTGATGTTACTGTTTATAGTGGTAATAGTAGCACGTTCGCACAATTATAGTTGGTTAAAGTGGTTGGCTATTACTGAAATTGTTATTGGCGCCATACCGATTATACGAAAGATAATCATCAATGTGTTAAAGAAAATATACATTGATATTAACATGCTGATGATGGTTGCTGTAGTGGGCACTATTGCTTTGCGAGAGTGGATTGAAGGCGCTACGCTTGTATTTGTTTTTGCCATTGCGGAGGTTTTGCAGCAATACTGCGTGTACAAAGTGCAATCTGCAATCTCAGGTGAGTTTATTGTTTCACTCACTTTATTTTGTTTCTTTTTCCAAGAAGGTTGAGAACCATTGAGATAAAGTAAGTAAGTAAAGGTAGTCCCGTATACTTTCGTACGTAGGGGAGTGCCTGTTAGAGAGGACACTATCCTGAGCCATCGGCATGTGAGGTAGGGTGGCCAGTTCCTTTCCTCGCTGCCTGTATCTCCCCGGTGTTCCCACTGGGTACCTATTTGCTGCTGGGTGAACGGTGAGCGAGCGTTCAGTCAGGGCATCGAGTCGGGCTCGAACCGTAGACCTTCCTCATGGGAGGCATGCGCTCTAACCACTATGCTACCTCGCTCATACCATTGAGATAGTATCAGTTTTTCATTGAAAGTTGGGGGCAGATGTCCTGAATTTGCCGAGTTTTTAGAAGTAGCAGAGTACTTAGTGAGTACTCGTGTTTGTCATAGTAAAAAAGTTTG
>OLMO02000278.1:5227727-5237743 GCA_900291935.2 Cassiopea xamachana | reverse complement strand
CTTTCAGAATTAAACGTCATGCTTCTTGGCTTTGAAATTTAGTCTTTATTTCTGTTTTGATATCTCCGTAGTTGGCACATATTGAGTTACGACAATGCTAGTATTGTGCAACATATTGTGAATTGGCAAGTTATGTTTTTATATTTTACCATGTAGCATAATAAAAATATGATATAACAATTTAATATAATATATAATATGATATAATGTAACATAATATAATATAGTATAATAATGTATAGTTTAATATAATATAGTATAATAATATATGATATAATGTAATATAATATACTAAGATTTAACATAAAATAATATAATATAAAGTAGTATAATATAATAATATATAATATAATGTAATATAATATAATATGATATAATATAATGTAATATAGTATAATAATATATGATATAATGTAATATGATATACTAAGATTTAACATAAAATAATATAACATAAAAGTAGTATAATATAATAATATATAATATAATGTAATATAATATAATATGATATAATATAATGTAATATAGTACAATATAATATACTGTAATGTACTATAATTTAATGTAATACAATATGATATCTTAAATACAATGTAATTAAATATAATATAGTGTAATATAATGCAGTGTAATAAATATAGTATACTGTAATACGATCTAATATATATTGCCAGAAAATTTAATGTAGTATAGTGTAATATAATATAATATGATATAGTATAATATTGAATAGAAATGTAATATAGTATGATATAATATGCTGTATAGTCCAATATCTAGTGTATTTTAATACAGTGTAATATAGTATAATATAATGTAATATAAAATACTATGCTATAATGTAGTATAACGTAGTATAGTATAGTAAAGAATAATATAATATAATATAATATAATGTAATATAATATAATATAATATAATATAATATAATATAATATAATATAATATAATATAATATAATATAATATAATATAGGATAATATAATATAATATAGGATAATATAATATAGTATAATATAATATATTATAATATAGTATAATATAATGCAGTATAGTAAAATAAATTAGTGATTTACTGCTAATGCAGCATAGTTTGGCAACATAAACACAACAGCATATTGCTCTGCTGTTGTGTAAGTGGATGCAAAATCAGTTAATTCAACTTCTTAGCACTTTGATATTGAGTAGGATATGTTATTAGTTTCCTTCTGATGTTTTAGCTCTTTTATGTACCTTTTGTTTTAGATTCTTTGAGTTGCTCGTTTTGTTTTGATTCGTAGCAATTATTTTTAATTTCCACCTGTCTATAGTCTTACGATACAATAATTTTACATATTATCGTAGTCAGAACGTATGATAACTGTAATTCCATTAATAACAGCAATTTATCCTGAACCCTATGCAAAAAAAGCCTTCTCGTAATGGTAGGCGAAATATTGTTGAGAACAACTGTGTAAAGTTGACATAAGTAGATTCAGGAATGACAAAATAGGCAATAGGCGCTGCAAGGTTCTCCTTTTGACATACCGGTTTTATAGTAGTAAACCAATTACTTTTGAGCTCGTGGAAGAGCTTGGTGCCATATTTGCTAGGCTTCAGAATGAGACTCTAGAGCACGTCACATGACCATTACGTCATCTTTATCATGATTGGTCGTTGCGTCTTCTCTGTCCACGAAAACCGTGATTCATGTTTTTATACACCTTTCCTAGCTTTCTTTGATGATTGGTTTGGCAGACACACCACGTGCAACGGCAAAAATGACTGTGCAAGTGTTGAACGAACTAGGCATCGCGTCGGTGATATTAACTGGTGATTGCGGTGGAGCTGCTGCCTCTGTGATGCAGGCGACTGGTGCGGATAACTATGTTGCGAGCATGAAACCAGAGGATAAGCTGGAATGGATCCGGACTTCCCAGGTATGAGTATAGATTTATTTTGCGACGTAGAAGCAACCCCAGGGCCTAGCTGACATGGAAAAAAGATTTTTTAATTCTCCCGACACTGAAAATTGTTGTAAATATAACTCCCAACTATCACAGGTTTTCTTAAGGCCCATCTCCAATAAAGCGAATTCCACTTCAAGTTCTTGGGCAAAACGAACGATCTTTGGCGAACAAGCAGAAGTTGAACTTGGTTGAACTTTTCAGCGATCGCTCACAGTAGGTATGAAATACACGTTTTTTTTATAAGAAAATCATTATTTTGCCTGAGCCTCAATTTTCTTAGCTTTTCTCGAAATTGAGCCTGAAATTTTCTTAAAGTTTTCTTAACTTTTACTGAAACAAACTGGCTAGAGTGGTTTACTCTTTCGTTAATAATATTCTATACTTAAATTTGAATTCCATCTTTAACATTTTGAATATAACAACGACGAAATAACGATTTTTGGCCTATAAAAACACTTAATTTTGGAAATTGAGCCTCGTGATTTTCTTACGATTTTCTTAAGAATTTGACGATTTGAGCCTCATTTTCTTATAAACTTTTTTCTTATAAAAAAAAGAACGTGTAACACAATAGAGAGCTATCTCCACTTCATAAAGCAACAGCTAGGAAGTCACGGCCTAATACGAAACAGACTAGGAAAAGCATTTAGATCAAACTAAACCCGATTTATGTGAAGCAATTTCGCTTTGTGATGATTATTCACAGCCTTCATTAGTCGGTCAACTAAGAAAAGGGGAAATCTAGGCTCAGAATGTCCACAAGTGTGCTTCCTTTTTAATTCTGGCCCAAATTTCAAGTTATAGCCAAGCAAAATGCAAGGCGAACACTATCCCTCTCCGCCAACTAAGCATACCTACTCATTCATTGGTGATAGAGCGAAACTTTCGCGATAGCATATGTATTGAAAATGAGTTTTTCATAACGATCAGCCGAAAAATTCGCTTTACTTCCCTTTAATGGAGATCAGCCTTTAAAAATTGCGAAGAACTCTGACTCCAGATTTTAGGGTGTGGCTCCCACTGGTTTTCTTACAGGAGCGCACTTTTTCCAGCCCTACTAGTTTACCCGTTTTTGTGTTACAAAAAGAACACTTGGGACATCTAACAATACTTTAAACCCATTTGCGGCGAAATTCTATGTGCTCTACTTTGTGATTGACGATCGTCACCTCGTTTTCGGTTCCGTTGCCAGTTTTTGGGCTCACATTTTGCGATGTGCAATTTATGATGAAACTAGGAGAAGCTAGCTGAGCAAATGAGAAGCTAGCTAGACAATTGAAAGGTTAGCTAGACAAATAAGAGGCTAGCTAGACAACTTAGAGGCTAGCTAGACAAATGAGAGGCTAACTAGATAAATGAGAGGTTAGCAAGACAAACAGGCGTTCAATTAATGTAGTGGAAATCAATGGTTATGACTTTATAATGGCATCTTATTACGAGCCATCGAAGTCTTCCCTTGTCTTAATGCATAATACCTAGGCTCAAAATGCTCATAGTTTTTGGCATAGCTGAAGCATATCACGATCCTAGTAAAGAGCTTTGCATATCCTCAGCATATATGGTTTTTTCAAAGCATCCTGCCAAACACTTACGTATATAACCTAGGACTAGCAAATATGCTGCTTTAGTCTGGGAACGAAAATAAGCATATTTTAGGCAGGCATTCAGACTCAAATGTCAAAAATTTAAGCATATTTGACGTTGAGCTCGTAGGTGATTCCTGGAATTTTTACGAAAGGAGGACTTACATTTTTACGACAGACCCGTCCGAAAGGGGGGCTAAGATCAAGTTAGTAGAATACTAGAACTGAGAAAACAACTTCAAGTAAAATTTATCATTCTGGCGGTGAGGGCTAGCTTACTCCATTGGGGGCTGTACCCCCACAACCCTCCCGTAGCGCTACCCGAGCCAACTTTACGCTTGAAATTGAAAATGTGTAGTACCAACTTGTACCCCAGCTCCTCTCAAAGAGTGGGGCGTGCTCCCTTTGTGGTACGATGCAATGCTCTAGGTAGCGTGCATCACCCTTAGGAACAGATTTTCTTACACAGTTTTTCTATTTAGTGGTGTTATTTTTGTAGTATGTGGGGTGCGAAATATTTTCTTTTCCCATGAGAGGGCTTTGCTAAAAAATAATTGAGAAGCAATGTAGTGATATTTTGATATTTAGTCCAATGCTCAGGTCAATATTGATTATGAGGCTACTAGTTATCGCCTCTTATTCAATTTGACTCTTTCCACAAGCTTTTTTGTTATTCTTTGGGCGTCTGCTGAGCTTGTATTTTATTTGGTTGCCACTCAAACTGTTAAGCTAGGGCCAAGCTAGGAAGCTTTGTCATACAGCATGCGAAGTTTCATTCGTGTTTCACAAACTTTCCCTAGTTTCGCACGCTTGTTTTACAAAATTCCTGCAATTTTGTCACACACAATATTTAGTGATGGTCATAACCAGGGTTGATTTCTAAAAATTTGAAAAAGGTGGGCTCCAGTTGCAATTTCATAAAGCTGATGTAACTCAGTTGCAGCCACGCCCACATCTTTAAAGATTAAGGCATGATAATGTAGTCTAATTCGGTCGAATTGTGATATAATCAACATCTAGAAAGATCTCAATAGCCATTTAGCAGTAGAAGAATTGATCATAGTAGTATAATACCAAATATTTCAAGCACGTTCAATGCACTTTGAAAAGTACAATTAATACAAGAAATTGTTGGGGGGGGGGTCTGAGTTCCCAAGTAGGAACAAAAATTTTAACAAGGAGGTCAGGGCACCTTGATTCCCCTAGAAATCACCCCTGGTCATACCATATGCTGACAGAGTTACATTTTATGGTATTGACTTTACTTTCTTTAGAAACCATCCCCGAAAACTCGGGTGAGAATAGCGATGGTTGGTGATGGTGTAAATGACGGACCGTCACTAGCAGCAGCTGATGTTGGTATTGCCATTGGAGCATGCGCAACTGCCCTTGCTATAGAGTCTGCTGGAGTTGCTCTAATGAGTGACAATCTCTCTAAAATACCTGAGCTTGTTGTTCTGAGTAGGTTTACAAGACGTGTTGTTATCCAGAACATAGGGATAGCATTGGCAATTAAAGTAGTTGTTGTGATCGCTACAATGACAGGAAATCTTGCCCTGTGGATGGCAGTATTGAGTGACGTAGCTGGGTTGCTGCTGGTCATTTTGAATGGAATTAGGCCGTTATTTTGGACGCGTCGTGGAAGTAGGGAGTTTGACAAATATCAAGATACAAATGGTACTGAGTTAGAGGCTCGAGTGTTAGCTGATGAGTGGAGTAACGAAACCGAACAGTTGATTGAAATAAACGTCAAAACATGCTAAGTATATATAGGATTACATTTATGTTTACATTCACAGAATAGCACGGCATTTCCTCTTTGAAACGCCTTGGCATTTATAAAATTTCAGTTGTTTTGTGGCATTCACTGGATGAAGAGGGAGAATTTTATTTTGTAGACAGAACTTCATGGTGCTTAGCAACTGCTCTGCAAATGAGAGATTTATACTGCTGAGAATAATTTTTTGGTGCCGATTGTTTTCTCTACCCTCTCCATATATGTGTCATATATCTGAGGGTGGTGTTTTTTAAAGGAGGTGCCGTAGAAAGAAAACAGGGTTTGAAATACACATGTATACTTTCCTTTGTGTATATGCATGGGCGCCGACTGCATGGGGAATAGAGTGCTCGAACCACGTCTGAACTATGTTACAGGTGGGCTGAGCCCCCTGAAAAATCACAGAAGTCCAAAAATTAACGTGATAGTAATTCTACATTGACGCTTCTGTTATAGATCTATATATCGTTTCTGTTTGTTTGGATAGCTTTTTCTTTTGTTATCTTCAGTAAAAGATATTACCGTATTCTCTCGAATAGAAGCTGCGGCTTCTATTAGCATTTTTGTAGAATTACGGCTTCTATTTGATTGCGGCTTGTATTCGAGGGCGGCTTTTATTCACTTTTTCAGTCATTGCAGTGCATTCTTTAACCCACTACATTGCATTCAAATTTGCTCAAAACTGCGTAATTTGAAATGGAAATTTGTTAGTTTGTGAAAATTTTTGGTGTTGTCACAATGGCAGAAACTGGCAAAAGGAAGTGTTATGAAAGTTTTCAGGGAGGCTCCTCGATTAGTGTGCTAAACGCAACTTCAATTTGAGGGCGGATTGTAGTGTTTTTTTCGTCAAAACTGCGGCTTTTATTCAAGGACGGCTTCTATTCGAGAAAATACGGCATATGATATGTAATTACAAATTGTACTCATGGTAAGCAATTTTCTAAATTTTTAAAATTTGAGCCCCCCTCTGAGAAAATCGAAATTCGGCGTCTGTGTGTATGTCTATGGGTAATTCCATGCATAAACATCAAAATTTTTCAAGATAATATTTTTCAACGGGGTCTATATTTCGAGAAGATAAATACATTATTACTATTTCCTGTATTTTTGGTGCTGTATTTTGATATTTACCCCCACCCCCACCCCTTTTTCATTATGGAGCAGGTAGTGAGCAAAATTAGATATTTTAAAGCAAGTTTGAAAAGCTTATGATAATATACACTGTTTTGACAAGCTATTTAGTAAGCGGTTTACATTGCAACGCTGAAGATTTTGAAGAAATGTCCGTTACAAATAGGAAATTTTCAAAATATCTTTGAAAATAACGTCATTATTACTTTCAAAATTGAACTCTTGTTACTTACATCAGTTATGATGTGAAACTTTTGAACTGGGAAAAATTTTGCCACAATAGTCTTTTTAGTGTAACGGGCATTACATCGCAGAATTGCACCATCAAACGAAAAATCTACATACCTTAGACGTAGCTTACACGCAATTTTTAAATAAGCAACTGCTTTATAAACAAGGCAGTACTTGTTGGGGAGATGAGATTGATTTGTTCAAAAACGGTTTGTGCTCAACGTTTTACATCGTAAACACATGCGCACAAGCGGCTTTTTTGGTAGGTGACGTAATGCTACTTACGATGGCTTTTAAAAAGGTCAAACGGAATGGCGGGAAACCAGCAGTGCAAAATCTAGTTTATGTTTGCAACATAAACTTTATGTTTATGTTATGTTTATGCTTAGTTTATGAAGCAACATCGTGCGTGAAGAAACAAAAATCGTTCTGCGCGTGCGTTTACGATGTAAGAATTGTTCAATATGATTGGTCGAACAACAGATCACAAGCTTTGTTTAAAACAATGGACCATCGCTCTCGTCTCCCCAACAAGTACTTGGCAAGGCAAAAAGTTAAGCAATTTTAGTACTGGATTGAAGACTGCTAAGCAATTTCAAAATTGTATTTTCAGTACTTAACAGGAAATGTGAACTGACACCATCTTGTTTACTTTCAAGGCTTACCAATTATCAAACCGTTTTCAGTTTATATGGCCCTATATTTACCTTTCAAAAGTTAAGCAATTGCTAAGCAATTTTGAATACTCAAATTTGCCTTGAGCCCGAGTTGAAATTGCTTATAAAAAAAATTCGTGTAGTCACATCGAATGGTTGGCCTCCTTTTGAAGATTGGTGTCATGGTAGCAACATTCGTATGTCTATTTACCTCATGCTTGGTCTTGGTTCTTTTACTGATATTTCAACATAGTAAAACTGAAGTCACCAGTGACCAGAACGAGGGAAATCTGAAGAAGAGACCAGAACGAGGGAGATCTGAAGAAGACTTGAAGAGAATAGAATTGTAAGTTTATCTTTTGCGTAGAAAGGTGGAAAAAAAGGATTGTAGAGGCAAAGTAACAAAAATTTGGTTTAATTGCCATTGTGATCACTAGAGCGACCGGAAATTGACTTTATAAGTGGAAAAATTGACCATAGTTTTTGATGATTTTGACCTTTTTTGACTCAACGAAATTACCTAAGTTTATAGTAGGTACAATCCATTTTATTGATATGTTACGCTATGCCAATTTATTACTACACGTTTCAACACTATACTAGTGTCATCTTCAGTACAGCAAAGAAAAACAACTAAGCAGAAGATTAAATACAGGAAAAATACAGGAAAAATACAGAATATGAATACGGTAGAAATGAAATTCGAAAGCAAAAATTTCGTTACAGTAGAAAATCGAGACGTATAGGGAAGCTAGATAGAGGTACCAAACAGGTAAACAACTATGGCCAGGGCCCTGAGAAAGGTGAAAAGGAATTGAAAATAAAGAGAAGATATTGACAATAAAGAGAAAACTAAAAGAATAGAGTACTGTTCGGAGTTAGAGAGGGACTATCTTTAAGAACAAGAAAGAGCCTATCTTTGAGAAGGAACTAATGAATGAGTAATGCATGTCAATGAATAACACTGGAAATTCACATGACAGAATATTTCTTTTGAAATATGATTGTAAAGTCGTAGTCGAGTGGAGATTTGAAGATAATTAACTTTTCATTCACAATTTTGACTTTATTCACTTGAAGCTTACTGAAATTTAGCCGTATTTAAACCTTTAGTAGCAGGTTTTACTTCATTGACCTAAAAACTTGATTTTGACTTTATGTTGACCTACAAATGCCTTCCACATGGGTTTGCTATCATGGCATGGGTGTTTTTTCGGCATTTTAAATCACCCTAAGACCGTTAAAAAATTTTGATATTATTGACTTTTGATAGCCCTAGTGATCACCCACCAGCTTGCATTGAGCAAAGGAAAGGTTGCTACTTTTCGAGCAAAAGTTTCTATGTGGTGAAAGAATGTCAGCATTCAAGTCAAAACAGTCTTTTGGTAGGGCTATTTCCAAAGCTTCAAGGTGTTTCTATGTAGCTCAAGAAAAAGAAGCTTATGGTAGAAATACTCGCTGAGAAAGTATGCACCATGTAATCAAACGTTGGAACAAAAGGAACAAGAAATGAAGCAGAATCTTTTTTATATCATTAGCATCAATTAGAAAGAAACTAACACAATATATTACAGTACAATGTACCCCCATAGCCATAAAAGAACCTGGGTCACCGAGTTGTGGCTATGGATGTTACCTACATTTTAATATCAATTTATAGTTCTTAGCAAAAGAAAGGAAAGGAACACGAAAAAAATTTGAGAAAAAAATATACAGGCAAATTAAAGCAAACAAATAAAAGAATTTTGTCTCAAGATAGATGCCAGAAAGTCCCATGAAAGCAAAATATAAAATTTATGAGTACTGATCATGATTGATTTGATTGGATGTAATATTTGTATAAAATTTTAAAAAGACCTTCCCTTCATCTAGCCTGAAACATACAATGGAAATAAGGGTAAAAACAAAAAGACTGCTGGTTCTTCAAAATCCATTATTTCTAATCAAACCGACCCGTATTTTTAATGCATGAAATAGTAGCCTCAATGATAACGCTATTTTCTAACACATCAAATCTCTTGTTTGCGTGTTATATTGCAATGATGATATGTCAAGGCAAGTTCCCAAAGAAGGAATATGTCACAATATGGGAAGAAGCTGACTAAGTTAGAAACCTTAAACAACATATGACCATCGAGAGCCAGCTCCTGATTCAAATAAATTACGTTTTCTTTTTTATAAGAAAACCATTTTGCCTGAGCCTCAATTGTCCTAACTTTTCCCAAAAATTGATCCTAAGATTGTCTTAAAATTTTCTTAAGTTTTGCAGAAATAAACTGGATAAATTGGGTTACACTTCCTTTTTTAATCTTGTAGACACGAATATGAATTCTTTCTTTAGCAATTTGAATGTAATAATGACGTAAAATCAATTTTTGGCCAACAAAAACACTTTGTTTTGTAAATTGAGCCTTGTGATTTCTTAGGATTTTCTTAAAGATTTTGGCCTTTTGATCCTCTCTTTCTTATAAACGTTTTTCTTTAATAAAGAGTGTGGAGGATAATTTGCCATTTGCAGATATGGAAAGCAACTACTGCCAGTTACTGTAACTCCTGCAGAAAGTGGTTCACCATCAAGCCTCAAAATATTGCCCCTTCGAGCTTCAAACTGTCGCCCCTTTAAGCCTCCAAGAATATGTTAGAAGATAGCTGTCTCCCCCTAAAGTTACCTCACGCAGGGCACATGCAC
>OLMO02000278.1:5198492-5215429 GCA_900291935.2 Cassiopea xamachana | reverse complement strand
AGGCTGAATTTCAAACAATAACTTGAAAGGCCTGTTTTTACAACAAAATTTTGGATCAAACTAGAAAGAAAATAGATACAAAATTCCCTACATACCTTACAAAAACTGAAAATCCTTCTACTTGCATCACAGCTCCCTAATCTATTGTCATTAAAAGTCTTAAGAATTTAAGAAATATTAAGAAACATGCAAGGCTCGATATGACGAAATGTTAAGAAACAGGCAGGCTCAAGCCAGCATGTTTGTTTCTTATAAATAAAATGTGCAGTTATGGCAAATGATTCGCTCATCATAATTGGCTCTACTAGGAAACTTTCCAACTTATAGCCATTATGATGAACAAATTATTTGCCATAACTGCAGGTTTTGGTTAAGTTTTTTAGACTTACAAAACCAATGATGGTGAGCACGGGCGTGGGAGGACTTCAAATTTAGGATGGCTGTAGCATTTCTGTACGAATGAGTATACATTTTTAATAAGAAACCTAGCCCCAAGCCTTGTACTAAAAGTCTCTTAACTTTTGGCCACATTTTAGTTCTAAAACTTTCTTTAAAGTTTCTTAACTTAGCGAACCAAATTACTGCGAAAGCGTACAAAGAATGTGATTGTAGCAAACTATTTGTCCTATAACAAACAAAATGCGTCAATATGAGTTATATTCTAAAGCAATGTCATATTCACATTGTTTTGGTACAGCTTTAGGTTGAACCAAGTAACGACTTCTAAAAGTTTCTTAAATTTTAGGCTGTCTAGTACTAGGTTGCTTGTAACGTGGTTTCTTATAAAATAAACGAGTAAAGCGATCTGGAGATCAGTCAGAAAGTTGCCCAAATTTCCTATTGTTCTTTCAGGAGAATGGTCCGAATTTAGCAGATTTCTGCCCACCTAAGGGGTGCTGCAGTCCCCCCACCACCCCCCTCTCCTACGCTTTTGAATGGTGAGTATTCTGTGCATGTATGTCAATCTATAACATCGCTTTTTATTTGAATGCAACACAGCTGTTCAATGCATTCAGCTTCAAGAGCCTGTATGAAACCCTCAATTTCAATTTCAGATCAAGAAGTGCAGGTCAATAGCTCTGTCTTGATCTGAACTTATTTTCTACAAACATTTAAGCTTTTTTTCTATAAGGATATGAAGCGAGCTAGTGCAGACATATAGTAAATGAAGAATAACCGCTAAATACGCTTATCTACATTTCCCACCACAACCTGAGCTCTCATAACGTCAGGGGTGGTTAGTTGGTTATTTACGGTAATTGTACATAAAATTTTGTCCACATTGTATTTAGCTAAGTCACAAAATGTTGAAAAGCTTCTTGATTTAGTGTGATTCGATCTTGAACTAGAACTGGTTATAGAAAGGGGGCGATTGATGGTTGCTAAGAGTGATGACAAAAATCTTATGCAGAAGCAAAATAATATGAGAATTTAAATTGCTAAAGTTTAAGGCGTTGACTACGGTAAATGCACATAATGGATTGCAGGTACGCCTGAGAAGAGTGACAGAAGTCCCCATTTCGAAAAGCAACAGATTGTTTTCCACACGTTGATATGATACAACGGTGATCAATTGAGCTATCAATAAGCAATGGTTAATTAGAAAAGACAATTATTCAGAGATGGCGCCAGGGAAGGGATAGTGGGCTATATCCCCCGTCAGAACATACAAGCCCCCGTCGGAATGTGAAAAGCTATTTTTTCGGAGATTTTTGGAAGTAATAATGCGCTGGAAGACTTATACTAGCCCCCTCATCGGAAGAGTAGGCCCTTAGTATAACCCTTTATTTTCCAAACTTGTGCCCAAGAAGCCCTCTGTTTCTTGACTAGTTATGGTAGTCAGTACTCTTTTGCTCTTGTTGGCCCCCTTGCCCCACTATCGATCCCGCGTCCCTGCTGGATGTTGAAAACAGTTTATGTTCGCCATGGTTAGCGCTCACTTCAGCACTTCCCCTCTGCTCTAGCCAGGAGTGGCGCTAGGAGAGGGATAGAGAGAGCAATATATGCTCTGTCGGAACATGCTAGCCAATGGTGACTTCTGAAAATTTTAACAAGGGGGGCTCTAGGCACAACCACACCCATAGTTTGGGTATGGCCCAGCTACAACCACGCCCATATTTTCAAAGATGGAAACATGATAACTTAGTTTAATACTGATATAGTATTATCAACAATAAGAGATATGTCAATAACCATATAGCAGTGCACAATTGATCATAACACCTTGGTAGCAAAGCCAATAAACTCTGAAAAGCTAAGCCCAAGGCAAGAATTCTAGGGGGACTGAGCCCCCCGAAGTGAGCAGAAGTTTTAACAAGGGGGCTCCGCACCCCTGAGCCTCCCCTAGAAATCACCCCTGATGCTAGCCTGCCGTCGGAAGATGAAAAACCTTTTTTTAATTTCTTACTTAATTACAACATCCATTCAGTAAAAATACAAAAATCCTAATTATAGATAAGGATCCAATTATAGATATAGTGAATAAGTTAACTAAACAGATATAGAAACCAGTACTGTTCTTCCATGGATTCGTGAGCAACATAGTCTTAAACTTTTTCCTTCAGCTTAGAAAATGGTTTTTTAGCCCATTCTTAAACCGAGTTAGTGTATTAGACTTTCTTATGTGTGTTGGGATAGAATTCAAGGTTTTTAGTCCAGTGTTGTTAAAACTTTTTCTACTGAAGTCTAGATTTAGCCTTGAAAATTGGAAATTCTTGACCATACTTGCTTCTCGTAGATCTTTCACCAACTTTGTCGTGTAGACTCTCATATATCATATCTGAGAGTGCTATATCCCATAGAAGAAGTCATTTATGAATAGGTCAAATAGGAAGGGTCCTAGAACAGACCCCTGTGGAACACCTGATTTAACTTCCTGCCAAGTACTAAAGAAAATACCTATTTTCACTCTTTGTCTTCTTCCAACAAGGTAACTATGCATAAGTTTTAGACTGTCTATGCTGAATCCATAAGCCTCCAACTTAGCTAAAAACCGGCCATGGGGTAGACAGTCATGTGCTTTTGATAGATCCATCAACACCAAACCATATACACCTGATTGGTCGATATGCATACGGATTGTCTCAATGACTCTAAGAAGAGCATGTTGAGTACTATGTCTGTCTCTAAATCCACATATAATATTTCCTAGTTCAGGTTCCATAAACGGTGCCATTTGCCTTTTTAGGCGGCGCTGAAATACTTTTGAGAAGGCAGATAGTGCACTGATAGGTCGATAGTTACTTTTCGAACTGCTGTTACCATCTTTGTATACTGGCGATACATCTCCTAGGCTTAATGGGTCAGGGAAAATGCAGGATTGGACTATTGTGTTGCAATGTTTGCTACCTTGTTGAAAGAATTGAAAGTTTGCCAGAACGTTTTCTTACTATACAGTTTCTTAGGATCAAGGCTCTTGTAGAATTCAATTTTTGTTTGCTTGTTCATTTTGACAACCAAGTTTCTTTGCATTTTGTATTTGTTAATATTCTCATCAGAATGAGTTATGTTAGCAATCCGCTTTAACCTCATGACATAACTTATTAACTATTTTAAACATCTGAACCGACGAAACTATTTTTGCGGAGTTTTTTAGTAGTTATAGTACCCTACTGGCAGTGCTTTACCCCTCGTTGGAAGAATTAGCCCCCCTTTCAGAAAATTCCTTGCGCCATTCCTGAATCTAGCACCACTAGTCCACTTGTCCATGCCCTGAAGAAATTAGTGAAAGAGCGTCAATTTGCACATACGCCCTTGTCTGCACGAGCTATTGTTCTTTATTGTTTGGAATTGCACGTTCGATCCAAGATTTGTATATTCGAAATACAGGGTTTCCTGTTGCTTAGGCATGTCAAATGTCCAATTTAGGATAAAACAGGATATAGCAGAGTAATGAAAACAAAAGGTAAGAGTCACCAGTGTTGTAGTTGCGACAACGAAGTTCCTATTTGGCACGTGCGGTTGCATGGTTAACAGTGATGTTGGCTCTGGCGATCGCACGTGCCTCCAGGCATAAACTGTAACACCCTTGGCCGAACATGCTAGCTCCCCGTTGAAATATTACGAACTCTTTTCTGTGAATTTTAGAAGCAGTCCTAATATCCTGCTAACCATGTCTTAGACCCCATTCACACTATACCGGACCCATCACATATTGGATTACTTCCTATATCAGATAGGCCTTCCATCCACACTATACCGGATGAATCCGATATGCTCCGTATCGCTTTTGCGGAGTGAAATCATTCCGCTGTGAAAGTGGTATGTATCGGATTACTTTCGATATCGGATCACTTTTTACCTAGTGTGAATGCATGAATCCAATGCATGAATCCGGAAGCTCTCTCTGAGCTGCATTCAGCTTTTCTTTGGAGCGTCAATCAATTTTCAAGCAGTGACAGTTGCCATGAAAGTTCCTCTAAACAGAAGGCTTAGTGACATGAATGAAGCGGATCGTAGTAGTGTGAACAATGTAAAATTTTGATATCGGATTCGGTCAAAAATGTGGTGCAAGATGAATCCGATATAGTGTGAATGGGGCCTTAGTCCCTTAGCTGAAACAGTTAGTCCCCCCTTTGGAAAATTCATGGCTCCCTACACCAGCACACTCTTCCATAATTTAATTGTGGATTTAGAAAGAATGCACTGACTTTATAAAAAAGTGCAAGTTTAAGCAGATATCTTTGTATAAGACAATAGGCCACAGTACTCCCAAATTTCTTTGATCTCGAGCATATACATTACAAAACTTCGCCTTGACAGCACTCACATGAGCATTGATTTCCTTTATATTCTCAAGTTATTCTTAAAGTTCAGCAATTTTGAGCGATTTTTATAGACACTTATATTCTTATGAAAATGAGGGTGTTGTCAGTGATCTGTGACTAACTTTTGTTTGCTGTATTGCAATATAAATAGACCTTTTTTAATTCAAAACATGTCGTTCAGTGAGCCTCCCTTCATGTGTGTAAATATGAGGCTATGCATTGTGTTCCAAAACGAGGCTACTTGACAATGTGTGTCACAATGATATAGAAGCGCCGAAGGCGCTAGATGTCCAACTCAGGGGGTTTGCACATTGAACCGAGTGAGGCAAATCTTGCTTTGGCGGCCATTTTAAATGGTGGCAAAAAGGATTATCGCCAGTACTGAGCCCTTATACTTTGGTGAAAAGTACGGGCCGATTTCATGAGGTTACGCACGGATTTCAAGCGTGTAAGGTGGTGAGTTAGTATGAATTATCTCTTGTCTTTTCAATTTTGTTTGAGTTTTGGCAATCTGTGCATTTATCACGACGTTTCAAGTACTTTAAAGGTGGCAGTTGTTGCGGTGTGCTTGTCTTATTGAAATAAAGTGTTTTGCAAACATTTTATCACAAAGGGATTATGCCAGTAAATGCGATTTCAATTTCATTTGCTGCAGTATTCACTCTAATAATCTTCAAAACTTTCATTTCTGCTAGTGCTATTGAACTATCCACTTTCGAAGAAGGCTCTTATCCTTCAGGGGAAATTTATGAAATGAAATTCCGTTTTTAGACAAATGATTTGTGCATCCATATGCAGAGCAAGATTTAACCATTTTCTGAAAAAGATCCGATCAAATTTCACTTGTTAAAGCTAACAATGTGGTATACTTTATATTTTTACCTCAATGGCAGCAAACAGCATACAATCTAAGTCCGTATTCATAGTTGGGTCTGCAGAGCTCGGGGTCTTAAAATCACAAACAACCAAGGGGAAAAGATTATTGTTAGCTTCGTATATAAATTTTAAAACAAAAACAATGTAAATAGTTGCCAGTGGCTTCACTACTACGTTGCAAAAAAGTTTTTAATTGTGTTTTTCTAATTTCATAAAGCGCACCGCAGCAACTGCCATCCGTAAATTACATGAAACGTCGCGATAAATACACGAATCGTCAACATTCAATCGAAATTGAGAAGATAAGAGGTGGTTAACAGCGACTCACCACTTTACACGCTAAAAATCCGTTGGGAACTTCACAAACTCGGCACTTACGTTTTACCAATTTATAAGGGCTCAGTACTGGCGAACAGTCTTTTTGCCACCATTTAAAATGGCCGCCAAAACAAAATTTGCCTCACTCTGGCAGACCGAGTTGGACATCTAGCGCCTTGGGCGCTTCTATATCATTGGTGTGTCATCATGCAAACTAAAAAGAGGCTAGCTCCCAGTCTGAAACTTCAAGAATGAATGGTCCATCGTTTGCTCTTCACAGGCANAAGCTGCCAGTCTGACTGTTCAAAACTGTGGATTTATATCGTATGCCGGAAAACAATATTCCTTAAATAGTTGATTCAGCCTACATTAAAAATAGATCTATCCTTTAACTAAATATTTGTCTCCCTGACTTTATAGCTGCTTAAAACACAACCGGAATGAAAGGACGATTTCAAACACACACAGCCACTCACATTTCTATTNTTGGCAAAAGACTATTTCTGATAATGAAGGAATTAACTCATCCAAACTTTACGTCACTAATTACAGAATCAAGGAAATGTCATGCATTACTGGAAAGAGTATGAATTGTACAGTTCTAACCCTGGTTTTGCGTTTTCTGTAATCACCTTGAAAATGGGCAAAATCTGGATTGATTTCGATAAGTACGGTAGCATTATACAACAAGTACACGATGAATTTTTGTAAGAATATCCAGAGCAGCTGAGAGGGCTCGACCTCAAGGTCCAAAGCCTCATAGCACCCAATGCCTTAAGTTCTGAGGGGCCCCATGAAGCAAACCAGCAGTACTTTTTGAAAGTTAATTTCCAGAGCCTGAAAATTTTCTGCTGGCTCCTCTCTCAAGAGGGCCTGCATGTAGGTCCTTTTTAGAACGACTCGGTTCAATCTAGCAGATAGCCCCCCCCCAATAAAAATGTATTTGCACCTCTGGGTATACCTCTTTTGTTACACTCTCCCATTCAAAAACCTCTTGACATAACACTATCTACAGCCTATAGCACCTCGTGGTATTTTGCGTGTGTCAGTAGTACAGGGTTCTTGCACATCCTAACTACTATTTTTCTTCACTGTTCCTAATTTTTCTCTTGAAAAATGAAGTTATTTTTCCTGACGAGATATCACACATACATTATACTTTTCCTTTCCTGACCAACCAGTGTTACAAAAAGTTCGACTGGCCCATGTTCTAAAACCAAATAAACTAACAATGTCAATGCAGTATTTCATTAGTAACTTGTAAGCAAATAAAAACTGAGTTGCATGTTTTTGCATACGTATGCAGTGACCAAAGTTGTCTATAAGGGCCTGTTCTTATAAGCCCGCTTAGCGGGCCAGCTCACTTAGCGGGGCGAATTTCATGTTTTGTTCATATGAGCCCGCCTACTTGGATAGAAACTGTCACATGAGAGCTTGAGCATTATTCGGACGTCAGCTAACACTTTGGGTTAGCGTTCAATACCTTTTTAGCTCGCTTACCGAGATCTCGGTGGTGCTCAGGCGAGCTCTCACTTAGCGGGCTAGCCTGCTTTCTCATATAAGCAGAAAACACAGTTTGTATGGGAATTGAAGGTTGGGCAAGATCTCACTAAGTGAGCTGCTTCGGTTAGCGGGCTCATATGAACAAGCCCTTAGGCACCAAAACATTCACTTCCATGGATGATAAAAATCCTTGAATTTTCCCCGACTTTCTTCAAGCTCCAATGAGATTTCTTGACATTTCCTGACCGTCCTTAAGAAGTTTTTCATGACCATATGAAGCATGTAGTGCCGTTAATAACCATATCAAACTTTGAAGCATTACTTTGATATTTTGTTACCTTGGATGCAATCTATCATGCTGAGCGGTTCATCTCTTGCAAAAATTATAATTTAAATGATTTTCTTGATTTTTGTGCATTTTTAGCTTGCATCCGTCAATTTTTCATTGATTTTCATTAATTAATGTGATCTGTCATCGTAAATTTTACGAGACTTTTTTGGAGTTGGAGGCGCCGTCCTGAAATTGTAGCACTTGGGTTTGTGTCGGAAGAAATATATGAGCCATGCTTTTGACCACGCCCACTTTTTTGCATTTATGTCATTACTGCGTTTGGGAAATTCGTGAAAGAAGGATAAAGCCAGCATACGGTTGTAGCATTCTTCTTCTAATGAAAAAGCGAACATAGCACACTCTTTTTTAAATGAATGCCTAACTGTTCGTTGAGCCTCAATATGCCTAAATTTTTTCGGTTTTGAGCCTTAGATTATTCTTAAATTATTCTTAAATGTCGAAGTTGTAACTACGGTTGAAATTTAAAGGATTATTTTTACATCTTTATTGATGTCTTACTTCATCACAAAGCAAAATAAAAGTGGAGCAGAATAACAAATATTGTTTCGATAATGAAAAAGTTGACCTACAAGCAGTACTATAACTCAAATACAAAACAAACTTCAGTATTGATGAAACTTGAGTCTTGCAATAATCTTAAATTTTAGCGATTCTGAGCCTGAATATTCTTACAAACTTTGTCGGGAATCCCCAATTGCGCCTGTGTCGTTTCTATTAATCATTCTTGTTTACAAGTTTGTGTAGGAAGCTTATTGCACGCAGTTTCCATACGTGGATATTACTTTGGGTCTCACTATGAGACTCAATATAGGAAAATTACCAATTGTTTTTGTAGCGGTTTAGATAAACAATTAGTCAGATAGGATGCAATTACTCAGATATTTTTCTTAATTTCGATCGGGTAGGGTAATCGCAAAATTAGATTCCTATTGGTTGTACTATTCTCGTAATTCCTAGTAAACCGTAACACAATCTTAACAGAGACTAGTATATAAGAGTAACGCAAGAGTAGTACAAAGTATTACGATAGAGTACAAGTAGGAGAGATTCTCGTAATAGTGCATGTTCGCTTGTGATGAAAAGAAAATTCCGAAAACGTACACTGGCGTTTCTCTGGAGTCATTCTATTCATTTATTGAGTTCCTACAAACTTTGTTCTTACAAAAATGTATGTACCTCTCTTCCTTGGTAAATACAAAGTTGAAAACTTATAAAGCCTAGCATATTTTCAATAGGCCGAACTCTCCAAAACCTCTCTTAGTATTGGCAAGGGGTATTGAGCCCATCTACGTCATCCCTGCCTCTTAAACGACATCACAGAACAGCTTTAAGTCTAAACTAAATTTCTATATCTCATTGCAAAGAACAAGAGCATGTAGTTTTAAGCATTATCTCTATTGAAGGCCAGTTTCCATTAGAACGCTTTCATTCGCGTGAGCACTGCGCCTGATCGTCTCTCAACCTCATTATTTTGTTGCTGCGCATGCCTGAGAGTTGGGCGCTGTGCACTCGCGACCAAAAGTGCTGCAATGGAAACAGGCCTTAATTGTTAGACACGTGCAATCAGGTTTTCCATCATGATTGGAGGTATAAAACCAAGAGCATTTTATTGCTTTAGACTAATGATGAGAATCAGCCAAAAATTTGGCTTTAAAATTATTTTTCTAATCCTTTCGTTAGACAGAGGATAACTTTACGACTTATCGACAAAGGCATACAAAACAGTGGCTGATTTGATACCCACAGAGGAATACAGAGTAGAGCTTAAACTTCGTCCTCAAAAACCACATTTGAGTTCTATTTTGGTTCAATGCTACACTTAAGTACATCATTATCCTAAGGGGTAATTTGAGCACCAACATTGTGATTCTTCATTCAATAATTTCAATCATATAATTATTCTTTTTTCATTATAGCTTTGTTGATATTCAATAAATTTCTTATTCTCTAATGGCAACGCGAACATCTTGTAGTGGCACAGGAAGATGTAGCTCCCACGAACAAATTGGATCCCAAACATTAACAAAAAGTAACAACAATCTCTACATACCTCACTGACTTCTCCATGAACTGTGTTGGTTGATACTTCTCCATGAACTGTGTTGGTTGATACTATATTTAAAAGCAAAGACGAGTATACGTAAAAAAGAGCCAAACAACACTTTGAAGTGCCACCGATAAAATGAGTAGTTTCTTCCATGATAAACAAGTTTTCTCGACCTATACTCTTATATTAACACTCAGGTCCAAACCGCTGACTTGCGAAGACCTGGTTCTAAGATTTCTTGTTATTCCTCCAATATCCACTGAGTCTTCAAAGAGCATCAACTTCCTCTGTTGCGTAGGTAAGCTCGCATCGATAAACAAGCTTCTCTCTGTTACACGATTCGCTTGTCTACTGATGAATTCAACCACGATGCGAGACGGTGAATATTTTATTCAGCCTGTATCAATCGTTGCAAATGCTAAGGTCTTTCCTAGGAATTTCTCAATGAGTAATTTCCTTATCCTCTACTAAAAATAATGGTATTGAAGACGGTGCGGTTGACCTCTGCGCAAACAAGAAAAACTCATTGTTGGTTATAAGATACGGCGTTATTGTCAGATCAATATTATGTAATTCGCATTCAAAATGGCAAGTCAAACTGATTCACTCACTAAAGGAGGATCATTCTTTGCATTTGGGGCTTTGACGTTCATGGGTCATACTTACGTTACACCCAAGGGACAGTGACGTAGCCGGGGGGCACAGGGGGATGGTCGCTCCCCAATGATGAAGAGTTGGTGTCCAAGAAACTCTCAAATCTGTAATAAAATTGATACATTGGAAGGTAGCTTTGACATAGCATTGTCCTTTTCTATCTAAAAAGGAGCACACTTTTATATTCAAGAAGGCGTTTCCCTGACATTTAAAGGATGTGGTCAATAAAATTTTCACTCCCTGGCCCTAACAACTCTTTCCTTCTTCATAGTAGATGGTACTTCAACGCTGGGTATGACAAGAAACAATGACCCCTGTCCCTCTAGTTACTCTAATGCATTGGTGTAGAAGTAAATCGATAGCTAGGGGGGTCTTTTCTTCTATGTATCTTTATGAGAAACTTTGAAGTGAATCCACGCAGTTAAATAAGAAAACGATAATGTCATCCAAAAAACAACGTATATTTGATACCATATATCTTGTGAACTAACAGCTTCTCGACAGCCCTTTGAATCTAAAATAGCTTTTTACAGCAGAATGTTGTTTTCTATTTTTCTACGTTGAAAAATTCACAGAGCTAGGGGGGCTGCACCCATGTCCCCATCTTCTACACCATTGCTCCAATCGTCCATACCATTTTTACACCTCCATCTGGCACCACCCTGTTCTGCCCCACTCCAAAGACCCGACCCCTGGCTACGCCACTCAGGGATGAAACATAAGGGGATATGGGGTTGAGCCACTGCCCCAAGCATGAATTTGCCATTTCACAGGGAAAAAATGGCAGTACAATGTACTTCTACATGGCAACTTACTGGATCCATGACTATTCGATCAACTATTGTTATCAAAGAAAAGGTAAAATTTTCTCAGTGCAAACCTCTAACACCCCCAAAATATACTGAACTTGCGTCCCTGATGCCACTGCCAAAGGGAATGCGGATAACTTATTGAATGACACGTACATTTCATTTATTTACAGTCGGTTGACCATTCAACGTAGCTGATTTCAAAGGGGCCATACATTTACAAAGCAAAACAGCTATAAATTTACAAAAAGAAAAAGAAAAAAAATTACATATCATAAAAGTCTAAATATTCAAGTTCTAAAATGGCCTGTATACAATGACTTATAGCAAATAAGATTTGATAGACTCCTTTGTGAAGTAACTATCTACAATTATGATATAAATGATACCAGGGATGTTTCATGTGTAGTATCAGCTGCACACTTTATAATTTTCAATATACTTAGGCTACGATACCCTGGCTTATAGAACCTTAAGCTTAGGGGTACCATTAAAATGGGGGCCTCAGTGGAGTGGATTTCCAACCCTTCAATATTTGACTAAATAGTAATGGAGGCTCTGTCTGCTGTCACAAATATGATTTCGGCTGCCACTTTTGGAGTATTAAATAGAAAAGTAGCAACAACAGGAAGGAAGGGGGTATTTGGCCTAGTCTGGGGCAATATCCGGAACTCTATTCTTTCCATACAGCATGGGCCCACATAGGCTCTCGGCGGGACAGAGTAACACTTTTTGTCTAATGGCGTGAGCAACTGAGCTTTATTGGGAAAAGCCTTGTTATATCAATATACACGTTTTTTATTTTATAAGAAACTTTCTTAAAGCTTTTACGATTCCAGTATCAAAACTTTCTCAAGACTTTCTAAGTAAATATTATTGGCTTCTGATATTTTGTGCGTGCATGCGAAAAAGATCCATGAACACTTGAAATGATAATAAATCTCGGTAAATAACAGTTTTTAACTATTAGAAGGAAGCTAGCATCACATTAACGAAAATTTGTACACAGATAAGTCGAATTTTTTAAAATAAATATCTCAAAAATCCAGTACTGAACTTTCTTAACTTTTTGAGCAGCTGATGACTGCTTTCTTATAAACCACTTACTTATAAAAAAAAATTCGTGTACTCGATGTTGCGAACTCCATTCCGTGGTGTTTACAGAGATTTGCGATTTCCTCTAAAGGCCGTGTAGAAAAAGTTTCTTAATTTTATTTCCAAAAATTGTTTTAAAATTTTCTTAATTTAACGGGCTAAATTACAATGCAGGCACAAACAAAAGATGAATGTAGAAAGCTATTAGTATTATAACAAACAAAATGTGCCAGTGAGAGTTAAAATCTATAGAAATTTCTTGCTCGTATTGTAGTTCAGCTTTACATTGAATCAGTTCGAATTATGATCACTTCGAAGTCAGATGATAATTGTCTCTGCTAAATTCCACCTGAGTCAAATGTAATGGCATTCAAAGCTATAAATGAAACTTATATGCATAATGCTATTAAAAATTTGAAGAATGGAAAAGCGGCGGGTCCAGATAAGATCCCAACAACTATCATTAAAGATGTAGGGGATATTACTACAAAACCACTGACAATGATTTTTAATTCGTCGCTAACGAATGGAGTTTTTTCAGATATTTGGAAAATTGCCAGAATTACCCCTACTTTCACATCAGGTGCAAAAATGATGTCAATAACTACAGGCCCATTTCAGTCATTCCGGTTTTCTCAAGGATCTTGGAGAGAATAGTTCATGACCAACTTTATGAGTACCTGAGGGCAAACAAAGTAATCACTAGAAATCAATCTGCACTCCAAAATTATACTCAACGGTAACATCTCTGATCTGTAGCACAGACTCATGGTATGAAAATATAGACCACAAAAAGCTGAATTTAACGATTTTTTTAGATCTAAAAAAGTATTTGATACGGTGGATCACAGAATCATGGTCGAAAAACTGATGTCGTATGGCATCAGAGGGATCCCTGGGAACTGGTTTAAATTTCACCTACATAACAGACAATACTGTTCCCTAAATGGCAAGAAATCTAAAAAGAGGGAAGTTACATGTGGTATAACCCAAGGTTCCTGCCTAGGCCCCTCCTATTCATATTATATTTAAATGATTTTGAAAGATGCTTAAAATACTCAAAAGCGAACATCTATGCTGATGATACCAATATAACAATAGCATCGAATGACAAAGAGAAACTAGTAGCTGATGCTCAAGCTGAGCTGCATAACATGACTGAATAGATGAGAGTGAACAAGCTAAGTCCCAACCCCTCAAAAACTGAATATATGATCATAGGTCATCCGATGAAAGCAAAGGGTACAAATGCTCCGACTGGATTAGAGTGTGGTAGCAAAGAAATTAAGCGAGTTTCTAATACTAAATCACTAGGAGTAATGGTGGACGAACATATCAATTTGGATGAGCAATTTAAAAGTGTTAAGAGTAAGATCTGAGGAGGACTTGCTTCACTAAAGAAGCTATGTAGTGTTTATTATGCTTTTGTGGAAAGTCATCTTCGCTACGCAGTTGTAATCTGAGGAAGTATTCCAGCGAGAAAAATCGAAACTCTCCAAAGATTGCAGAATAGAGCCCAGCTGATAATTGAAACTGCTTGAGTAAAAGATGACTGGTCCTGTGATTGGCTCAACGTCAGTAATCTAATCTCGTTTGATCGACTAGTCATGACGTATAAGATTATAAACAAGTTAAGCCCTGAAATTCTTTGGGATAAATTTGAGTTAAGATCAGTCCACTCAAAATATGAAACAAGGAATTGCCATGATCTTCAAATCCCAAGACTAAATACGGAACGTGCAAAAAATGGCTTCAAATACTCGGCTTTAAAATTATGAAATGATATGCCTGTTGGTATACGAAAGGCCTCAACTCTCAAATGCTTCAAAAAGAAATTAAAAGCATATCTATTGGCTGATCAAAAATAATAACTGAAAACACGACCCCCTGGAAGAGTAGCAATATTAGTACTACTCGCCATTATGCCTGCTAATTTTTTTCTTAATATGTTATTTAAAGTGTATATATGCATATGTAATATTTTATTTGCTGAAGGGCTATTTTTTCGTGTATAGATAATCGATTACATTACATACATTACAGTTAACAATTCATATGTGCTATTTGTCTAAAGTTGTTAGCTCTTTTCTTGTAGTGCTAAAAGTTTCTTAAATTTTAGGGTGTCTACTAAACTGATCTGGCGCCAGTATCAAACCTGTATAAGCTTTTTGGTGATTTTAGCATCAAAACTTTCAAAGAGCAGGCAATAATCTAAGGACTTTTTGTCACAGCACAAGATCTTAAATTGTGCTAAGTGAGTTCAGAATTTGGCCTCGTTTTCAAATGAACCGGGCCGGTTTTGAGCAAGTTTGGGGCCAAAAAGGCTTTGAAACTGAGAGTTTAGCTTATGAAACAGAAGATTGCAAGGAAAAGAAGTTACGATGTTTTTGAAGCTACAAATTTGATACTATTTTGCTATATTTTGTTGCTAACTTGTTGTTCTACTTGACAAGGTATTTTTTACGGTAAACGGTTTATTTTAAGAAAAAGTTTATAAGAAAATGAGGCTCAAATGGTAAAAATCTTAAGAAAATCTTAAGAGAACCACGAGGTTCAATTTCCAAAATTAAGTGTTTTTACAGGCCAAAAATCGTTATTTCGTTATTTAATGCTTTCAAAATGTTAAAGATGGAAGTCAAATTCAAGTATACAATATTATCAACTAAAGTGTAGACCACTCTAGCCAGTTTATTTCAGTAAAAGTTAAGACAAACTTAAGAAAATCTCAGGCTCAATTTCGGGAAGAGCTAAGAAAATTGAGGCTCAGGCAAAATGACAGTTTTCTTATATAAAAGAACGTGTATGTCAAAATGGAACCCTTTTGATTTTCTTTGGGAAACATACCAATGTCATTGATGACACAAGCTAAAATGGTTCTTCTTGATATTTATTATTGATGGTTGTGAATATCAGTAGTAAGGTAGTTTGCTGCCAAATGATAGTCATCGATGATAGGGTCGTCAAGTTACGGTGCCTCGTTTAGGTTTTTGGTAGTCTCTACAGCTTCGCCGCCATCTTGTCTGCCATTACAAAAACCAAAACGACTCACCGTAACTTGACGACACTAGCATCAATGACTGTCATTTGGCAGCAAACTACCTTACTAATATCAACGGGTATAAAGGCAGGAGTGATTTCTAGGGGGGGCACAGTGGGGCGGAGCCCCCTTGTTAAAATTTCTGCTCATTTGGGGGGCTCAGCCCCCCTAGAATTCTTGCATTGGCTTGACTTTTCAGATTTTATTGGCTTTGCTTCCAAGGTGTTATGATGAATTGTGCACTACTATATGATTATTGACATATCTCTTATTGTTGATTATCTTATATCAATATTAAACTAAATTATCATGTTTCCATCTTTGAAAATAAGGGCGTGGTTGTACATTGGCCACACCCAAATTATGGGCGTGGCTGTGCCTAGAGCCCCCCTTGTTAAAACTTTTAGAAATCACTACTGTATAAAGGCCGATCTCTGTTACGAATGAAAATGGAGCCCTCTTGCGAACTTGGCCCAGTAGTTAAATTTCTCTAATAATACTTTGCTACGTGACGTTATTATTCATTACCACGCAAATTCTAAATTATCACTGCACATTTCTGTTTCACAACTGCACAAATTCGTCATCATTGCACCTTAGATTTTTGCCTGAAGGAGAGTGCAACGGCTTCTATACAAACATGGATAAAAGATAAATATTTGCAATATATGCTAAATAAACTGCTGAAGAAAATCCAAAATAGCATGCAAGTTTTTTTATAAGAAACTTTGATAGGCACCTAGGCACCTGGTGCTAAAAGTTTCTTAATTTGACGTAAGAATTTTCACACTCTAGTACTAAAAGTTTCTTATTTAGTTTCTCATTTTCGAGACCGAAACTCACCTTATTGCTTGAACGTCAAACACTTCTGGGTGGATATAACCGCTCAACATCACGAAAAATGTCCAAGCAGATCAAAATGAAAAGTTAGTCTTTTTCAAACAAAAATCGTACGAATCAACGAGTGGAAGCAAGTCAATGTGCTCCTTTTTAGACAAATTGCTATTGTGCAGTCTCTTAATTTTTCTTAAACAAAGTACTAGAGTTTCTTAATTTTTTGACCGGCCTCGTATTCGTTTCTTATAAACCAGTTTCTTATAAAAAAACGTATATATAACCATACATTTCTATGCAGAGGTTGTTGGCGATTCACATCAATATGATCTTCTCGATTTGAATTTCATTTGTATGCATGTACAATGGCTTTCCTCATTCATAAATGCTTTTATTCATATATCTTATAGTTTCTAAAAGCTTAGTATATTTATGTTATATTATACTACATAATGTTATACTATACTATATCATGCTTATTACGTTGCATTATATTAAACTCCATAGCCTTTTTATGGAAATATTTACTGGGAGCAAAACCTAGAGAAAGTAATATTCTGGTTTAAAAAATCAAAGAAAAGGTTTGAGGATTGGGAGAACTTTCTGATGCAAAAACCTTTCAATGGTGCTTTAAAAAGTATCTACC
>OLMO02000278.1:5174936-5189760 GCA_900291935.2 Cassiopea xamachana | reverse complement strand
GATACATTTTAAACCACAGATACAGGAAAATAAGACTCATTTATAGACGACTTTAGCTGAAATCCTCTGCTACCACAAGAAATTTAGTCAATCGTATTTACAAGTTATATTTATTTTTTACTGAACCGGATTCTGAAAGTGTGCCAATATTCCTAAAATAGTAAATTTCCTTTCAAATTAGCATGGTAGTTATCTTTGCATTTATCTAATTTCACAACTTCCTTCTGGCTATCAAGATCTTGTAGCTTTTGTGGTATCATAATTGCCTTTGTTTTGTTGCTCAGATATCGAATGGTGTTGTTGAGTTCGAAGACTATTACAAGCCTATTTGGTCGCCAGGTAATGGTCCTCCAAGCAGCATACTTATTCGATTTCATTCTTTTCAATATGGAAGCTGATCTGTAGTGTTTTATACGAAAATATTGCAAAATTATGAAGAGATGATAAGAATACACAGCTTAATTGAACTTGCAATCCGTCGGATGGTATTCATTTACATCGTCATGAGCCTGGTTTAGTTCAAGGACTAAGACTTAAAAAGAGTGCACCGATGCTCCCTTCAAAATTCAAATAGTGATCTTGACATTAAACTCAGTGTTATAAGCAACTCTCAATATGTTTTCTGTAGCTTTTATTGCACTTGAAACCTGTAAAATGTTGACAACCATACTTATTGTCTTTCATTGAGTGCTAACCAGGGTTTCTGCCGGTTTTGGAATGCTTTGGAAAATTATGGAAATTGATAATACCGTTTTCCAGGACCTGGAAAGTTTTGGAAAAAGAGAGATTTTTCAAAATGGCTATGGAAAAGTTTTTGATTTTTGTTTGGAGAAATTCTAAAATATCCTAAAATGGATGTAGCTTAGTGTCGTATTAAACACCGTATATGTTATATCTTTTCATCTTACTATCTATGCAGTCAAATATAATCTACAACAAAACATAAAATCTAGCATCGAAAAGAATGTTTTTCTAATTTCATGGGGCTTCAAAGTGGAAAAAAATGTGTTTCATGGTTTTAGAAATTTGATAATTTGGCTTTGGAAAAGTTTTAGAAATGTTGTAAAAGTAGTTTGTACGATTACCCCTGATTAGCGGATATACTTTGTAAGAAGTAAAATTTCTGACTTCGGCCTGTATGTTTCTAAATATTTTGTTGAATCCAGCCTTAAATATTTCTTAAATAACAAGCAAGATTAGGTAACTGGAATGCAATAAAATGGATGTTCAGATTTTTTGAGGCATACATTAGCCAAAAACCTGAGCATTAATTTTCTTGCATCACAGTTGCCTAATATGGGTTGTTGTCGCATATGTAATGAACGTTTGTTTTTTCTATTTTCTTTCTAGCTTGGCCAAAAAATTTCTTGCAAAAACAGTTCTTTGAAGCTGTTATTTGAAACTCAGCCTGCTTCTGTTTCCTAAATTTTTGTCAATTTCGGCCTAATTTCGGCCTAATGTCGGCCTAATTTCGGCCTCGTGTTTCTTATAAAACAACGTGTATTCAAAGTAGTAAAATTGCCATTTAATTTACAAATGATCATAGTCCAAATGGGCTTCTTCTAAGTATTNTCTGTATTCTAGGCCCTGCCAAATAATGATGGAAAAATACCACACTATGAAAGCAAAGATTGACCATATTTCACAATACTTCTCATAAATTTGTTTCATCCATTCTGTTAGAGAAAATAACATCATTTTCAACCAGAAAGCGAAGGAATCTCGGCAGTAATGTAAAGATCAATTTTATCAACAAATCTGGAAGAGAGGTTCGAGTGAGTATTCGTCAATATTGTGTTTCTCGCATACTAGCTATCTAATTAAAATAGAATTAAGTTAATTTCTGTCACTATAAAACTGTCAGAATGTTTTTTCCACTATTCATTGTAAGAAGTTGTATTTCTAGTGTGCCATCAGCGATACTCTTAAACATCTAAGTGTAACAATTGATCAAATGGACCAGATTTGTCAAGAAGGTCTCACATACACATTATAAAGTCTTTATAAAACTCTATTTAAATATTCATTTATGTAAGTTAGGAGCATCCTGAAAACTTCAGCTTGTTTACTCTTGTCATTCCAAAGATATCACGTTTCAAAGTTTTCAAATCAGCTGAGATGTGAGATTTTCAGTAGAACAAATAAAGTTCTCTCCAAGCTTCCAGGTCCAGCATTTATTGATCTAATTGTAGTAACTTCTTAAGTTTTAATCCCCTAATCCATTTTTAGATAAACTATGAGAAATCGAATCACAACAATATTTTTTGCTGCATTTAGGCCATAATGGCAGCCTAAAAAAAGTAGAAAGTGACTTCTGGGTGTAAAAAGTTACAATTTTGATTAGCTATGTATCAGGAGTTATCTTCTTATAAGGACCTTGTAATAAAGTTATGTAATTACTCCCCCAACTGCCCTTTCAATTGCACTTTGAGCATGCAAAACTAGTCATAAATGCCACTAATCTTTACTCATAACAAAATCGCATAGGAGTAGTTAATTTTGCTTTGGACTAAAAAGCATCAAACTCTCTGACAGGTATTCCAAGTTGGATTGTTTGGCTTCTTTGTCTTGCCAAAGTTTGACTTGAGACCCAATGAACCACGAGCTCTTGATGTATCTTCTGGGACAGTTTGGGAAGTAAGGGACATGGAAACTGGATTTTATATGCTAACAAATGGACGAAAGCGATTTGAAGTGCGTGGCAAAGGCAGCAAGAAATTTTTAGATTTACGAATTAGAAGACCTTGTAAGTAAATTGAAGATCACGTAGTCTCCATTATTGTATATGCCTTCCAAATGGCATGAAATAAAAACGTAGGAATTCAAATTTAGCATAGATTTTCTTACATAAATATCAAATATAGTAACTGAGTATACTAGAGTTCATTAGTGATGACGTCACAAAAATATATTTTTAGAAAATCTTAATTTTGACGACATTGAGTGAGAGGGCACCATAAAGTAGACACGTTTTGGTGATTTTAGGCAAGTATTATCGAATTGGGATGAAATACGACCATTTGATGATAGAAAACTTGCCATACAAACCACTGTATTTTTCTCCTGGTTCTAAACGTTTGGAACCAGTCCAAATACAATGATATGATAGGAATTGTGTCAGCATTCAATTGCTTATATCTCGGTCATTATCTTAAAGATCGAGTTAAAATCTGTCAACAGTAGCTATTTCTATGTGCTTTCTCAGATTTCAAAGTCAAAATTAAGATATTCTAAAATAGAATTTTCATGACGTCACACTAATGAACTCTGTTAGCATAGAATTTTACAAATGTGTGAATCACAGAAACATTTTTCTCTTTATCTTTTACCTGAAGAGAGCGTGGCAGAGAAGCAACTGCAAAACCATACTTGTATGATATTTATCATTCTCATATTCACATCCAGGTCTCATTTCACATTTTAGCAGTTTAGCAGCCGCAGCTTTGAAAGATGAAACAGTAGAATCCATTTAATTCGGACCCTGGGTAACTCGGACATTCGCTTAGTCTTTCGGATTTCTTGTCTCCCTTGGATTTGAGGACAGTTATAGAGACCTTGGGTATCTCGAACATTCGCTAAGTCGGACGAATTTGCTGTCCCTCTGAAAGTCCGAGCTAACGGGATTGTACTGCAATGTTTTAATTGATAGTGCACCATTTGGTCAGAATAAAATCGCATGAAATTTGGGAAAGATAGGGTAAAGTGGCGTAACTATCATAAGACCATGTCATAGCATAAAATATAACGGGAAAGTGGCATAATTTCATAAAAGTTTCCGTTATTTTCAGCTGGAAGGCTTGGTTTCATTTTTCTGTCAATTAATTTTCGCTCTATCATTTGACTTTGTAAAGCAACTGACGTGCCAGATTATGAGGTTATGGACCACTTTGGAATATCCTTGTGTGTAGCACGAAAAAATAGCATTATTCACATAATGCAGTGGCTTCCAAGCTGGTGCTCATAGTTTGGGCCGCCGAGAGAATTTAGAGGCCCCGGGGCAAAAGAGGAGAAGGCCCCCTGCGAGCGAAGCGAGCAGAAAATTTTCAGAATCTAGAAATTACTTTGGAAAATCACAGCTTGTTTACTTCATGAGGCCTCCCAGACCTTGAAGCATTGGGTGTTATGAGGTCCCTTGAACCTTGAGACCCTGGGGCTATTTGCCTTTCCTTACCCACTCTCAGCGGCCATGCCCGTAGTCCTTTAGGGGACCGCTAACTATCTCAGGAAGAACCGCAAGAGACACTTCTCTAATGGAATAGCCTTTGACTCACTGTTCTATTAGTCTGTATCATTGTTTACATTTGTGTTGCGCGAAAGTAAGTAAGCCTACGTCATCGCCTACATTTACCCCTACAAGTGACAGGGGACTGCCATTTAAACTGACTTGAAAAGTTTGGGAGCGACTGAGATCATGCACTATGCAATTGTTAAAAGTTGCTTTCTTATTTGTGAGATTAATATGCTAATCTCATTTCCTCCAAATTTCTAGATTTTCTTGAAAGAAAGCTCACAACATTTGACAAGCTACCACAAAAGTACCTGAGAGTTATGGTGATAGCTGATGAAACGGTAAAAAAATTTCATGGGGAAGAGAAATCAAGGGAACTCATCATGACAATAATGAGTGCGGTAGGTCAAATCTTAGGAAATATCCATTAATTTAGAAATATTGCTTTATTTTCAATATTTTAGGAAAAATAGATTTGCTTCAGGGAGATGCCTTGTAAGGTAATTGCAGATTTAAGCGACGAGTTTGGTGTTGGCAAGGTTTTATGCAGCTTCAGTAAATTTTTAATTAGTCATAATGCCATTTTTGTCTATGAATTTGACTTTGCACCCCTTGACAGAATTTGTTAGCCATTCCTATGCCGGTTATTTGGCATTATAAAGTGAGGAATTAATGGTTTTGGTGTTTATATTTAGAGGGAAATCCGCTAATCGCTGAACCAGTAAAGGGCTCTTAATAATAATGGTAATTATATACTTGTGAAATTGAATGCCTTAGGCATTAACATAAATGCGCTTCAACTCAAAAGAAGTTATCTCTCTAAGAGACGTCAGAAGGTAAAGGTGAATAACACATTCAGTGGTTGGAAAGAAATTATATTGGAGTGCCTCAGGGGTCAGTCCTGGGGCCTTTACTTTTTCATTTATTTGTAAACGATATTTTTTGCTTGTCAGATGCACTAATATCTGCAACTATGCTCATGATACAACTATGATACATGCTCATCCAGCACTTGAAATTCTCACTAGACAATTAGAAACACATGATACTTTGGCTGCAAAATGGTTTTCTGACAATTACTTGAAACTAAATGATGAGAAGAGTCACCTTTTGAAATTTGATGACAAATGCTCTAAAGCAATAGCTACACTTAGAAACTCGACAATTAATGAAATTTAGTACGAAAAACTGCTAGGCATAACTTTTGATAAGAAGTTAAGCTTCAGAAAGTATATTGAAGATTTGTGCAAAAAGGCCAACCAAAAACTCCATGCACTTGCTTGCTTGTCCACCTATATCGATCCTATCAAGCTAGAAATTTGAATGAACTCTTTCATTAAGTCACAGTTTAATTATTGTCTACTCGTATGGATGTTCCATGAATGGCTATTAAATTCAAAGATTAATCTCATCCAAGATTTAAGAGCGTTGCGACTGGTATGCAAAGGTAGTGAAACAGAGTATGAAAAGCTGATGAAAAAGCTTTCACCACTCGTCAGCATAATCTGCAGTTGCTAATTATTGAAATATACAAAACGAAGCATAGCTTGAATCTAAACTTTATGTGGGACTTTTTTACTAAGAGAAATAATCAGTACAATCTGAGAAATGAAAATCATTTGTAACTGCCAGTTGCCAAAACAACAACATACGGACTAGAAAATCTTGACTACGAGGTTGTCTTTTGCGGTCCACATTACCAAAAGAAATTACAGATTCAAACGGAAGATAAAAAATGGGATAGAATTTCTTCCGTCTGTAGATTATGTGTATGAGTTTTTATAGTTATCATTCAATATTTTATCTTTTGAAAATTGTGATTAGGTTTTTCTTGGCATTAATTAGCTTTTAGCTATTTTGTATGTTTACTAACTGTAAGTAAATCGATAATAATCATAATAACAACAAAGCGACATTTGAATAATAAAAAATTCGAGGATAAGAGTACAGTGTTCTACAAAAGTTGGAATATAATTCTAGTCTCTCTCGCTATCCCTCACTCGCTCCCTCCATCCCTCCCTCCCGTGTTCTCTCTATTTCTCTCTCTCTCCTTCTTTCTTTATTTGCTTCTCTCTCTCTCTTCCCGATGCCACGACTGACTCACAAGCACATCTCAATTTGAACCGATAAATTCTTAGGTGCAAAACCAAGGTATTTACCATTGCATCAAGTTTCCTAGGTCACCCCATAAGTATCAATTGTACTCTATATTTCAGGTATCAAGAATATTTCAGGATAAAAGCCTCGGAATAAAAATGAATATAATCCTCACAAAGATTTTCCTAATGGACGATAAGCAGGTGATGTTTTATTCAGTGTCTTTCTTTATATTTTGCTCTAGGGGTGAGGTATGTGAGCGTTTGTTCTTGCCTGAATTACTAGCTCATTGACGTCAATTCATTTTCTTAAGATTTTTGCGTAAATTTCATTTTGAACAGCTCTCAAATATCAAAGCAAAAGTACCTCCAAAATTAGTAAGACCCCGTTTAAACATTAACGAGATCGTTCCACTTCGTTCCATANATTGCTCTGAAAAGTAGAACGCTGAAGGGTTGCATTCACACGGGAGCTCTTCAAATAGGACCGTTCTGTTCCAACAAACGGAACGGCGAAAAAAATGATAAGAAAAGTGAAACTATAAGCAATCATTCGTTTCCTGTCTGAACAGAAAAATAGAAATCACATTCATAAATGATATTTTCTTTCAGGTGGATATGCAACTATAAGGCCATTCACAAAAGACGTCCGGCAAAAATGTGAATTTAGACTCCTCTCCCCCCTTTGCCCAGCATTGTCCGTATTCAGGTATCCCTCCCATCCCCATGGACGTCCACCTATTTCATACCAAAAACTATATGCATCTACATCATCACAAAACATCATTGAGAAACTGAACAAATAGCAGCGCATCTACTCTCTTTTCCAGAATAGAAGGCGGTGATAGTTGGAAATGGTGTTGGAGAAAGGTAGAAAGCTAAATTGTCTAAAGATTGCAATAAACGGGGGTGGGGGCTGGTAAAATGTCCTAATAATGCATACTTCCAAAAAAAGTGTGTCTATTGTCCTCTTTCCATGTCATCATCATTAGTACAACTTTCAGCTATGTTGTTAGTACTCCTGGAGGCAATTTCTCTCTTTTTACCTAGATCCCGGCTAGACAATCCCCATCTTGGTTTAAAATAAATAATAAGGGTTGCAATAAGAAAGTCCTGGGACATATTCTTGCAGAAAATTTGTAGGGGACGTCTTTCTCGGACTGGTGTTTACTTTGAACAAATTCACGCATACATTAGGTAAGTGAAAATACTCTTGGCGTCTCAAGCCTTCTGAAAAAATTTGTTGAAGTATTTATTTGCACCAAATGTCATGTTTTCTGATAATTGTTACACAATGAGCATTCCAAATGATGCCAGATCAAGAGCGCAAGTGAGGGAGAGTGGGGAGTAGCACATCCCCCAATAATTTAAAACCCGGTCCGACCCGGTCCTGCTCTGGCTCTGTAAGTATTAAATCTCTGTTTATCACGCGCAACACCAGTCTCAGTGCTGTATCGCAGTAAGGCATATCGTGAATCTATTTCATAGGAAGATATAACTAAGGAATGATGACCGGATACAGAATCGATCCGGACCGGCCCCAACCAGTCCTGCTGCCTCTTAACCAAGATCATCCTCTTCACCATCATTGTCAGCATGACACAAGGGCATCAACTTTGTCATTTCTGTTCTATAGATGGTAATAATAGGGCATTGCTCCTCCTCAGTATATTCCTTGCATTGCTCCTCCTGAGTATATTACATGAAGCCGATGCCAGATATCTGTAGTGAGAAATGTCTTTTCTTCGATGTACTGGTATGAAATTGTTTTGCTTCTACCTTCGAAGTACATAAACTTAACAACAAAATGAATAAGCCTGCTTAGCCTTTTCCTTTTGAAACTTCTAATTTTGAAGAAGCTAGGTAAAGGAACCAGTTTCTTAATCTTATCCTCAATGATGAAAGCGCCTACATTCTATTCCACAAAAGGGCATTTTCCAACGTTTTGGAGGGCCTTACTTTGAAAAACTTTCCTGCAAGCAAGCCCCCAGACCACCATTTTCTTGTTATCTATCGGCAAAAACTGTAACATGCAAACGATCAACTTTCTTGACTTGATTTCTACATCTGTGTTCCCCAATCAATTCCAGCTGTAGGGGCCTGTTGGTTTGCATAGCCTACCGTTGCATATATCACCGTTCAAATAGTTAATTCGTTTTTTGAAGATAGAAAACGTGTTTAATTGCTTTATGTTATATGTCAAGTCTGCCACTGCTTGCTTCCTTGGTAGTCTAGAGCCTCTACTCCGCAAGTCATGGTCCGTGTTTTTGGGAGTTTGGATGAATTTTCATTTAGTTATGGCTGCTAGGGAAATTGAGGTTTTTCATGCAGTTCCTTTTCATTGTATACTCATTGAAATAATTTTACTGCTCTTTGATGCGTTGAGAGGAAAACGAAGTATCTATGCCAGCAATACCTTTTGCGCCAAATGTAAGTACTAAATCTATCTCCTTTTCATATCATTAGCGGTTCGTGATCGGCCCAGGCAACTACTTCTCAGAGCAAGATATCTTTAAAAAGAGCTTTATAGATTCACTTATTTTTTCTTTGTGGCAGGATGCTCTTCAAGTTCCTCAGCTTGTTTTTAGCCTCTTTGATCTTTTTTGATGGTTTTGTACACGTTTTTTTTTATAAGAAAACCATAATTTTGCCTGAGCCTCAATTTTCTTAACTTTCCCGACATTGAGCCTGAGATTTTCTAAAATTTTTCTTAACTTTTTCTGAAATAGACTTGCAAAAATGGTTTACACTTCCGTCATTAATATTTTATACTTGAATTTGAATCCCATCTTTAACATTTTGAATGCAACAATGACGAACTATCGATTTTTGGCCAATGAAAATGTTTACTTTTAAAAATTGAGCCTCGTGATTTTCTTAAGATTTTGACAATTTGAGCCTCATTTTCTTATAAACTTTTTTCTTATAAAAAAAACGTGTATCGTTCTTCCAGATAACGCTTTTGTCGATGCTATCCCCCTCCTGATCAGTGGCGTGTGGAAAGACCATTTAGTGGATGGGGGGTTTAGCAACAAAGTTTAAGGACAAGGTACTAAGCGTCCCAGAATTACCGATAAACGATGATCGATTACCGACAAACGATGATCGCAAAGCAAGTATTTACCGACAAGCTATAGAGTTGCTGACGGTATCGGCAAAAGTACGGGGTGTTACACTGGATAGATATGTAGATATTTTAGACTTCTTTAAACGTGAACAAGTGTCTAGTATAGCTTAGTGTCTAGTGTGTAGTGTCTAGTATAGTCTATTATCTTGTGTAATCTACTAGCGTCCAGTATAGCTTTGCAGGAACGTATAATACAACGAATAATTTTGACTTCTATTGAAACAATAACATTATTTTCTTTCAGAGATCATTTCGCATATTCGAGAATGACCCTGATGCCAGTATCAGAAATGCCTGCTCCTACGCAGTAGCGCTAGCACGGAAAAATCGTGCCACCAATCACAATTTTGTTGCGATTCTTACCAGGTATGGCTCTGTGTCACATAGAACTGTTATGGCTTGTTGTGGAATCTTTCTAGCTACCTGTGATGAAAATTCTCCTTCGTCATTCATCTTTCAAGTTGAGTTCTTTTTCAGTCTATCTAATCTGTAAAATCTCTTCTTCTTTACAGGAAGCCAATCGGACCTTCAGGTTTGTTGTGTCTACCTTCTTTTTAAATTCGACATTCACTTTGATGACGCAATGTCCTCTCTCCTCGTCTTTTCGCCAAGGGCGTAGGAACCAGGGGGCACAGGGGCTCGTGCCCCCCACTTTTCAAAGATTTATATATAGAGTGCCCCCTAAATGTTTGTGCCCCCACTTTTTGAATGCTTTCTAATTTTTGTATCCTCTCATTTTCTTACACTTTCCAAGTCATTGGTAGTCTCAACAATTTCACTTCAGATATTGAGGTGCAGCACATTTTGTGGTGGGTTCTATCTGCTCTTAAATTGTCACTCTATGAGCAGGAATGAAAATGATTTTGAAAGCTTTCTTTGCTGCTGTCTTACTGTAATCAAACTCAATATAATTCCTTTAGAATTGAAAAGATTTCATAACCCTCAAGAATTATCCAGAAGCTCTTCAGTTGTCTTTTAGAAAGGTTCATACCCTCCCCAATAGTAGCATGTCCTGATACCCAGAGTTGTGAATGACTAACATCTTAGCTCAGGGGTGTCAGGCATACGACCCGCAGGCTCGATCCTGCCCACTAAGACCTTCAATGTTGCCCCAGAACGAATTTTGAATAAACTGAATCCTAGTGATATCTTTCTCACCTGTACTAGCTGGTGTTAAAAAAGCTGGTTCCCCCAGTTATTCCCATTGTCTCACGTGCCAGATGGGAAAAAATCCAATAAGTTGAATATATTTTAAAGCCCCTGTTACCTAGCCATGCCATCCTCTTGGATCCCATCAACTTACCCGGCCCGCATGACGTCATAGTATGCTTGTTGTTGTCCCCGAGCCTAAATGAGTTTGACATCCCTACCTTAGCTAACGGAGAACTTTTATCCACAGGCTATGCAGCTATGTATACGATGTGCACACGGAGGAGTTGCTCCATCGTTAAAGAGAATGGATTCAATACAGCTTACGTCATTGCCCACGAAGCAGGACATGCGTAAGAGATCCTATTTATGAGATTATAAAAGAAATTAATATTTATATTTTCAATGGTATCTTTCTAATGATTACATATACGTTTCGCAGTGTCAAGTAACAACGATGTTAACTGAGAGTGCTAAGTTAAACCGCAGAAATTATTACATAATATGATGAGCAGTACTGGGTCAAAGGTTGCTCCTTGTGGAACTCCAGACTATAATTTCCCTTGAACTTCGACACAGCTGTTAAATGTCGCGGTAACTTCTCGAGCGAGCAAACTAAATGATAAATTTGTGATACATGTCGCCTCGGGAAAGGTTGATTTCCATATTACAGCTTCGTTTCTTTTCCACTTTTATTATTATCCTTAGAAGTCTTGAAGTATACATAGCTTCTGCTTAACGTATAGCTCCATTCAGCGCTGAAAACAAATCTTCACGCTTGCTTATTTATCATCTTGGCATGCCATTGTAACATTCCAATGTTCAACTAATCTTAGATTTAAGTGTTGAAATAGTAGTTTCACTTGCACCCCTAAAACTACCATATATGGTAACTATAATGAGTCTTAACTTGTCAAGCAAAGCTTCTAGCCCTCAAAAGAACCCTGGAGTCTGTAGTTTATGGAATAATCAAAGGCTATCCCAAGTCCCATCACAAGCATCACATTACTGAGGTGCATATATTTGAACGACTTGGGCAGTGATGTAATTAAATGTTTGTCTATAACTCAATCGTGATTCCTATATTTAAGACAAAGATTAATTTAAACTTAGATAACGAGCGCTAGGCATTTGTTGAGAAAAGAACTTGCGAGCCAGAGTGTGAGAGAAAGAGCCTTAGATAGCAAAAAGGGAAAGCAAGATTTAATAATGAAAGCAGAAGTATGTGTTGGTACCACTTTCGTGAGTATCAGGCAAAAAAAAACAATTACTGTGCACGCATAAATTTTCATTCCAATCGTTACGAACTTTTTCTACTTCATCTCTACGAGTCTCAACTTTTTTACCCGCTCCAGTTCTATTAAAATGCAACACACTACTGTTAATTAATTAACTTTGCTCATGCGATTACCTTATTTGGTCAGCAACGAATAGTATGATCATGGAGATTTTACTAAAAACAGTTGCTATATGTTAGTCACATGAACTGAATTAGTATGCGCTGCAGCACATACAGGGTTAATTGAATCCCACATTATGCAATGTCAGAATGGGAAAGGTGGTAACTAGCAATCAAGTCAAAGCAAATTAGGAAACAACCACAGGTGAAAAGATGTTCAAATACAGCATTTAAGATGCTTATACTTTCGACTTTTAGTATAGTCCCGGATTTCGCAGCTCTTGCTTGTTTTCCGTTTCTCGGAACCATTTTAATGGAGTTATTTTAAGTGCTCCTAGAGTGTAGGACCATAGTATACACACATGAAGATATTCTTATGTACAAGGGTGATTCTAGCAAAATATGTCTTTGCATACATGGGGAATGGGGTCAATGTTTTTTTAAAATATATCAATACTTGCTATGTGGGTAACCCTTACCTACTTGATAACAGTGTTGATTGGTGATTCACTGTGATTGGTAATACATCATTTGATCGATAATGATCTATTGATTGACTTTCAGCCTTGGCATTGACCACGATGGTGAAGATGGAGAATGTAAAAAGGATCAGCTGCAAGGGAGTATTATGGCACCGAACGTCTACTCCAAGCACAAAAAGTACCATTGGTCATTTTGCAGTAAGAGATCTTTGTATGAGAATATAAAGTGAGTGAATATTAGCAAAAGTCGAAATATGTAATTATCACTATCCACATGGTCACCATCACCACGATCAGTATAACTACCCTCATCACCATAATCACTATTGTCGTCAGAATCACAATCATCATTATCATTATCGTCATCATTATCATTGTCATCATTATCATCATCAGAAGTAGCACCATCACTATTGTCACAAACTATCACCACAAGCAATCACTATCGTCGTCATTATCATTGTCATCATTTTCACCATCTGCATTCACCATTTTTGGTATTTTGCTATAGTTCTGATTGGGCATGCGATTCAAATTCATAAATTTAGTTCGTCCATGAATCTGTCACAAAATACAGGCATCATCTAGCCATTTTGAGAATGCTGTTGATATTAATTTTCAAAACTGTCTCCAATTATCATTTTTCATGTACCTATTTGATCCATTAAATTCTTTGACATTCATACCTAGGTATTTTCCGTGTCTAAACAAGAAGTATAAGGAAAGCGAAAACAATGAAGTTGATAAGTTTTATGATCTACCTGGAGAAATCTCAACCAAGACCGATCAGTGCAAAAGAAATTTTGGTATTCGTGCAACTGGCTGTTATGTAAGTGACCCTGACAGAGACGTAGGAATCATTCAAACAGTGGAATACATGAATTCATGGGCACCCTCAAAAGCAAAAAGGCCAACTATTTAAGCCTTTTTAAAAGGGGCACTCTACCTTTAAATGTGTGAAAATCAGGGGGCACATGCCCCCTTTGCCCCTGGATTCTTCCGTCCATATACTCTAAGATTCAAATTTCAAATCGGCATAACATAATTTGTCAATTACATATATTCTCCTTTACGTTACGCAATCAATGAAATTCTCCATGGCTTGATGTTCCAATATTAACGGCATTGCGAGCGATGTTTCTTTGGAAATGCTGCTGCTGAAAAATACTTCTTAACTGCTATTTCTGTGGTATTCTACTTCACTTAGATCACCACATTGGCAGGTTAAATAGTCTTGGAAAGCAAACGTCAAGTTACTTTAATTATCTTTCAGGTATACTATGACACTTGTGAATTTTTGTTGTGTAAAAAATCTCGTTGGTCAGGGTGTGCTATCTTACCAAGGATATCACCGCTTGAAGGAACGAGTTGTGGCAATAATAAGGTAAGAACATTGAACTCAAGTCTTTTTATATGAGAAACTGGTTTATAGGAATTGAGTACTAACTTGATCAAGAAATTAAGAAACTCTGATACTTTATTCAGGAAAAATTAAGAAACCGTAATATGTCAATTTGTCTAAAAAAGGACACACAAACAGAGCCTTCCAAGTGAAATTAAAAGCAAAGCCTCTGTCTGCTCTTTTCAGAGAAGTATTAAAGTTGGAGTGGAGAGGACTGCAAATGCAAAGTCTGTAAAAAGTAAATTCGTGATATATATCGTATGATCTTCGTTTTCTCTCTCTTTTGTCTTTTCTCTTAACTATGTCGTTGTATTTTAAAGTATGATTGTGTAAATAGGTGGTCTTAATTAGTTTCTAAACGCTATGTGAAACCAACTTTAGAGAATGCTATATTATATTATTACAAACAATGGCTTGCTTCCATTCGCTTATTTGTACGATTTTTGTTTGGAAATAATTGTAACTTGTGAATTTGATCTGCTTGAACATTCTTGATGACAATGAGCGTTTATATCCACCCAGAAGTGTATGACTTTCAAACAATAAGTTGAGTTTTAGTCTCGAAAATAAGAAACGAATTAAGAAACTTTTAGTACCAGAATGCCAAAGTTTTGAAATCAAATTAAGAAACTTAGTACGAGATGCCAATCCAAGTTTCTCATAAAAAACGTGTATGACGTTTAAAGTTGTCATTTCAAAAACTGTATTTGAAAGTTTACCGTCGAACAAGCTAAGCCATTGGTCCCCAACCCCCGGGCTGTGTGGACCGGTACCGGGCTGTAGATCGATTGGTACCGGGCCACACAACAAATATTTTTCCTACCTGCCACGTCCATAATAGTAACAGAACTTAGCATCATACTTTTTAAAAGGGTGCCCGCTAAACGCGGTCAATTCCACCCCTGACACACCCGCAAATTAGCCTTGGTAAGACAAGAGAG
>OLMO02000278.1:5140353-5154426 GCA_900291935.2 Cassiopea xamachana | reverse complement strand
CTTAACTTTCAAACCAAATACACACTTTTGCATTAGAGCACCTAACTTTTTCTGAGCCTTAATATTCTTATTTTTTTTCTGGATTTGAGTCCAAGATTTTTCTTAAATTATTCTTAGGTGTCAAAGGTGTAACTTCGTCTAAAATTGCAATGAATATACTTCCATCTTTGTTGATATCTTAATTCATCATAATGCAAAACAAATGTAGAGCAGAGGATAAATAATGTATAAATAATGCAAATTTAACCTAAAAACAGTAACATAACTCAAATTCACAACAATTGCAAGTCGTAATGAAGCATGAGTTTTGTGTTATTATTAACCTCATCTTGAATCTCAGGGATTCTGAGCCTTATCTTATAAAAGGTGGATATTGCATAAGATTTGCTTCTCCAAAACCTCTTAGGGGTGATATGGGGTCTCGAAAGCTTGTGGCCCCATAAGAGTTGTCCAAACTCCAACCTATGTCTGTTGCGCTACTGACACACGTTGCTTCTAAAAGGGAGAAAGAGGGTGCCGTGATTTGTTACGATGTTGTATCGGGCTATGCTACGAGGTTTTACGAGAGAGGGAAGGAGGGCCTCCAAAACTATGCAGTTGATGATACGTATTAATACATTTTTAAGTTGATATACTATACACTTGCGCTCGTAGTTACAAAGGCATCAGCCAACACAAACTAATTAAATCCAACTTCAACAACTAAAATACTAATGCGATAAAAGAAAAAAGATAACATAACAGCACTTGATAATGTAGAGCTGCAACTTCTCACTTCCAGCCTACCATCTTCTTTTTCAATGCTGCCACATTATTACAAGTTTTTATATCATCTGTAAGTGCATTCCAAAGGATGCTACCTCTAAATGCAATCGAGTTTACTCCATATGCTTGTGTCTTTTACTTGAGGTAGTATTACTAGACTTTGGTTCTCAGATTGCATTCTACTTACTTCATGTTAAACAGGTCCCAAAGATACGAAGGGTTTAAGTAGTCCAGAGTGTTGAATGCCTCTAACATTAGCTTATGAAGACTCTTAACATGGACATAGCGATTGGATCACCCATAAGGATACTACTCTATTAATAAATCACCTTAAGTCGAAATAATGTAATACTGTTGCATCAAATACGTAATCAAGGGTATTTTCATGAAGGGGCAAATTTGCTTCTACCAGATTAATCTTCAGTCAGGAATCCTGCTTGGAGGCAAAATCATTTTAGCTTTTCTATTTGATAGGGCATTGCCCCTTCGTGCCCCCTGTAGCTACCTGTCTGTGTAGTAAAGAAAGCGTAGAAATTCTACTTTTGCTAGTTTGTTTGTTTTCANAAGAGCGTTGGGTGCGATTATAAGATCAATTCTGCAAAGAAATACGATTCATGTGGTGTATGTGACGGGAATGGCAAGTCGTGTAAATTGATAAATACTAAGAGGAAAATTGAAGCATCAAGAAGTAAGTAAAATATTAGAAATTGTTGCAATTTGGTGCTTTCTAAAGCCTTCAAAACTTTAAAGTATCTCTGTTGGCAAGCAAAATTTGTGCATATTTATCAGACATTGTAAAAGAGATGATCAGCATGAGTATCAGATACCAAGATATTTGCAAAGGTTTTATGATAGCACTGTTCATCATACTTTTCAATCCAGCATGAAACCCCCAAACTTAACCATGTGAATACAATTCTGAAAATATTTGAAAAAATTGAATTGGTAGAATGGAATATAATTAGCTATTTCAACTAAAATCTGCTAAGTGTGAGCATAATCTGCAAATCACCCAAGGAAAAGCAAGAAATGTCCATACTTGCCTGTTCATGCTGAGAGGACCATGGATTGGTGATAACACGTGTCATTGTAAACGAGTACTTGACCTCCTTCTATGCGCAGTTGGAATGTAAAACAAAATTTTCAACAAAAATTGGGAGAAATGATTGTGAAAAATGCTTGCAAACCTGCGCAAGATTCTATAAAATTAGTAAGGAAATGTGGAACCGTTTACCCTAGCGTAGCTTTGCGAGCACTTTTTTTACAATCAAAATGCTTCATCATTTCTATTAATTGAAGCTGGAAAAATACTTTTGATTATATTTATTTGCTTTGTTTTGCTATCTACGATTTTTCATTACTTGGGCAATGTACTGCATCAGTGGTTCCCACACTATGGCCCGCAGTCCACCAAGGACCGTAAAGGGTATTTGGGGACTGTGAAAGGAGTGTTATCTAATGTAACAAAGTTCAATATGCTGCTTTGTGCCCGTATCAGCATTTGTCTTTGTACTTCTGTCTCTAACCACATCTGTTATAGCTCGTAGGGGATCGCTTTTACAACAATTTGATTTTTTGGGAACTAATGTGTTAGACAGCTGTAGCTCAACCTGGTTTTACAGCAATGGCGGTTTTAGGGGAGCCATGGTCCCAGGCCCCGCGCTTTTGATAACCTAGAAGGAGCCCCGCGTCTGAGCAAAAATTGAAAAGAAATCACAGGAAAACATGTAAAAACTTCAAACGCAGATGATTTCGGCCCCGCGACCCCTAAAACCGCCACTGTTTTACAGCAGGGTCTATTTTGAAGCAAGTACTCCAAGATCCCGCTTTCACGATAGTGGTTGACTATTCTCTATTTGAACATATTTGAAAACCATGCCCTTCAGGCAATCCAAAAGTTCATTAGGAACCTTTGTTGTTTGAACCCTCATAGAAAACCTCATGTCATACTGTTCTCAGAATTTACATAGGACATACACGAAATTCTCTTCACCAACGTTAACTTATTTCGCGTTCATTTTTGTACAGCGTTAATTATTAAAATCGGAATGATAGCCCAGTAGTAGAGCGTCTGCCTCGCAACCGGTAGGTCTTGGGTTCGAACCCCAGCCGAGTCTTACCAAAGACTTTAGAAATGGTACTCACTGCGTTCTCGTCTGGTGCTGGACTTATGAGAATGGAGTGGGAAAGTTAAACTCGCGGAGCTACCAGTGGACCAGCCCCCCCCGCTGTAGCTTTCACTGCATTAGCAGACGCGTGGCCTAGGGCTATAGAAACGAAGATAGGCGCCGTCCTATGCGCCATTGGGCGCGGGAAAGGACTTCGAATTTTTTTTTAATTATTAAAATGTTAATTTGAACGTTTCCTCAAAGAAAATCCCGAAGTCTTGGCTTTAATGTGGATGTGACAAAGAAGCATAGAAGATATGGAAATTGTCTACATTACACAACTATAGCATTTCTCGAGAACCAAAATCATGTATACAATGTAATTCATTGTAAATCTGTTTGTTTTTCCTTTCTGATGTATAGAGAAATCCACGAGGTAAATTTGGTATGACACAATTCTATCCGCGTTAATTAATGTTTATTAAACGTTGTTTTTGAACCAATCCGCGTTAATTTTGTTCGTTCTATTTGAATCCGTGTAATAAGGTAAAAAGCAATTGAAAGTGAGAAATTTGACTACACTTATAAAATTTCTCAAGTCGACACTCAAGATGTCCACGACCAGAAAGTGTCGCCAGGACCACTCTAAAGCAGGCCCTGTTTACGGCATTTTTGTATGTATTTTGCCCAATGTAATTTTTCCTGTAGTTCTTTCCAAACTTCTAAGTAATTACTGAAGAAAGAACAGCCTTTTATTTTAATGACTTTCATTTCATCAAAGCTTTCAATGATGTGTATATAATTCCTGAGGGATCAAAGAACATCGAAATATCAATGAAGAAGCACAATTGGCTCGTTCCAGGTATGTCATGTTGCTTTTTCTGTTTGATGTTCGTTACGGTGCAGCATACTTTCTTAGCATTGATGAAAAATTGGAGTTCTGATGGATAGATGAGATCTGCCATTTCAATTTATTTTCATTGTAGCAATTTACTTTAAACTGCTTTTTGATTTAGTTGAAAAATATAAAAATTCAAAATTTAAATAATTTCTTTGAATGCAAATCAACTTGAAGTGGCATATTTCGTTGGCATTAAAGATAACTGAAGTTCACAATTTTCGGGATCTTTCAAGAAATTTTCTCTAGCGGGGAATTGAGCGTGGCAACGGGAGGTGTTAAAGTGGTTGTCACATCCTCAAGCAGTGTTAAATAGTAATTTTTAGGTAAGGTTAGACATGTCCTGATTGCAAATAGAAAAATACTAATAGCAAGTTGTACATACAGGAAAAGCAGGAAAGGGGTCAACTCAAGATAGTTTTTTGAATGAATTCAACAAAAGCAATTTGGTAAGGAAGAATCATTCTGCACCCATTGCTAATATTTAATTGTTTGGTAAGGAATTTCTCCATGAGCTGCCTTGCGAATAGATCCACTGCATTTTGTTTGGTTTTATACTGAATTCAACGCATACTTTTTACTGAAATTTCAGTTGTTCTTCCTCTCCTTAGGGATTTACATCGATGATGGAAATGCTACAAATGTATTTAATACTGATGGAGAAAGATGGCCATTTGGGAATTATACCTTTAAAAAGGACATTTTTATATTCAAAGAAAATACAGAAAACACGATAGTTGTAATCCCAAAGTTGAGTAGTGACGGATGCCGTCTTGTGGTAAATATCAAAATTTCGCTTTCAAAAGTTGCTTATTCAAAGATGATGTTTTTATCCCATAAAGTTTAATGTTTATTATATGTCTTCTTAATGCTTATAACATTTGCTCTGCGTAGTTAGGCCGGGATTATATCAAAACAAAGAAAAGATAAATCGACAGCAAAGAGTATTAATTTTTCTAAAAAAAAATTAATTTCTTTCTAAAATCTTGTTTTTTCTTAAAATTTACTGATTTGCTTGTAATATGCTAGTTTTGTCACATGATAAAAACCGATTAGGAGCCTTTCAAAATTATTTAACGTCTGAGGTTTGGGGGTATAGTCATTTTTGTTAAGAATTGTTGCAAAAATGTAGGGAGTGTAGGGTCTTTTTTGTTATGCAACAGAGACTTTTTTGACCTGCACCATTTCTTGCAATTACATCGAAGTTGGGCTCCAGAAATTTAACACTGTTTATGTATATCTGTATCCTCCACTTTCTGAAAAAATGTTACGACATTTTTTCTTGTCTCTGGAGAGCCAGAACTGTCAACTTGTGTGCCAAATAAATGACTCTGTGATGTTATTTTTCAAATTAGGGATTGGTGATTGTTAATGCTGGTGACCGGGGCGGAAATAATTCAGTTGGGACATGAAAATATTTAAGATCATTATGTTGGGTTACGAGACCAAAATTATAATAAGCGTTGTGGCGCCAATTTTTATGATAATGAGAGTGGAGAAAACCATAAATACTTGCCATAATTTCAAAAATACCATTCACTACATAATTTCATTTGCTTTTTCTATAACATCTTCTCCAAAACATCCCTCTTTGATTAAATTTCTCACTGGCTCCAGGTGAAACCTTGATTTGGGCTCCACTATTGGCATAAAATTCATCATGTCGTTTCCAAAATTCACTGTGGGGTATGAAATATTGTGTGGATTTTTTGATGGGGTATGAAATTTTAAATTGAAGTTTTGTGGGGGTATAACTTTTTTCAAGGAAAATTTTATATTTCCTTCCGCCCTAGTCCCTGACATTAATAATGACCAGTCCCTTAGAATTTTTTTTATATGCATATATTCAAAGTATGAACAACAATATCATAGGACTATACGAAGACAAAAGCGCTTTACCACACTACAAGGACGATACCATTGAGTGCAAGATGTCATGACAACTCCGCATCCATTGACATTTAGGACATGTAACTACACGAAAATTAAATTTAAAACTACAATAAGCGTACAAGCACTAATTACTAAAAATCACTAAAAAAACAATTTTTAGGTTTGCTTTGTTATGCATAGCAGTCCCTTAGAATGCTAGATTGGGTGATTATATGTTACATAAAGGTAATGGATACGTAATGGTAACTGTCTTAAGACTCGAAATGTCAGGTAAACGATGAGTTGGTGGGTGGTTAATATGGGCGAATTTGGGCGCTACGTTCAGAATCAAATAATATTCCTCGAGAAAGAGTTTCAAAACCCAAATGTTCATTTTGCTTTTCATGACTTTAGATCTATCTTTCATATTCGATTTCAGTAATCTGCTCCTTCAATGTGAAATTGTTTTGTTGCATTTCTTTCCTGATTATTGCGAAGCTGTTCTGTTTCAAAAGAACAGAGTTGTCATAGATTTTATGTTCTGTTCCATTTTTAATAAGGGTCGTAGCTTGCTGAAAGAGTAGAAAGACTAATGTAGAGTTTTAGTAAACAAGAATAATAGATATTTTTGATCATGTATTATCTTATTTTGCTGGAGCCAATAATCGTAGTCGATACTTCGATATTTTAAATATACTTTCAAACGTCGATTACCAATGTTATAACTCTTTTTCTACACCCCAGGGACCAATCACATATTACGTCACGGAAGGGGGTGAGGATCTTTGGATTTTTGTGAGAAAGTGTGATAATGGGTGGGTGAGTTGATTTTGGAGTGTGATGTCACATTTTTTAAACAACGCGATGCAACTAAAAATAGCAAGTCTGGCCCTTTTTGAAGAGAAATTTGCCTCCACAGCTAAAAATGATCTGGCAATCCAATTTTGATGCTGTTTTGGCCATTTTCACTTTTTCGTTTTCACAATTTTCAATAAAAAAGACATAATTAATATTATTTCGAAAGCAGAAAGTATCTTATTGAAATTCATAATGTGATGTCACAAATTGGGGGGTGGGTTGGTAGTTTTGAATTTGTGACAAAGTATAACAGGGGGTGGGTGGGTGTCTAACACTGCCAAAAGAAGTGTGACGTAATATGTGAATGGTACCTTAGCATCAACAGAGTACATATCGGTTAAAAATGCAAATGTAACTTATCCATTGAAGGTTTTTAATCCTCATGCAAGAGAGGCTGCAAGTATCCAGTTCAAAACTGAAGTCAACGTTAAAGCGAGGTTGCCTTTAACTGAAGACTACGATCGGTTTGAATTCACAGTAAAATCATGGGCACCCTGTTCAAAGAGTTGTGGTGGTGGTAAGTGTAAATTGGCAAGCAATCCCAAGCTAGCTAGAGAGCTGATTAACTGACCTATCTTATGTTAGAACAGCTTAAGGCAGAATTGCAGGTAGGCACACAAATTGTCAGGAAATGTCAAACGGCCTAGCACTCCTAATATATCGTATAAAAATTTTAGCGCTATCCATTCTTAGCTATAATTGTTTGATTTGGCGTCTGGCAGTTTGAGCTCAATGACAAACAATTCTCAACTTGTACATGTAAGATCTTATTCTATTTTATCAGTATTTTGTGAGGAATTTTGAGATACCACACCCGAGCTGGGGATCTTTTAATACACATACTAGTCGGAGAGTTCCCCCACCAGACAGTCAAATTACTCCACCAGCTAGTCCAAAATTCCTCTCTAGTAAGTACCCATTAGTTAAATTCCACTTTGAAAGTCAAATTGACACAGGGTTTATCCTGACTGAACTTAATGAAATTGAAGTCAGCCAGCAAAAAGAATTGGGCAGGTTTCCAAAACCACATTCTTGTTCTCAATATAGACGAGAACCTGAGCTGAAAGGATCAATGCAAAAGAAAGATAAAGCTTAAGTTAAAAGTGGCCTCTCTGCACTCCAGAGACTGAAGGATATTTTGCCCCAGTCAAAGTTGGCTGCTGTATACCGGACAATGAGTGAGGGCCACCTAAGGTATGGTAACATCATATGGGGCTGCATTTCAGATGCCAAGCTAGATACTCTGCAGAAGGCACAGTCTTGGGCCAAAAAATTAATCGAAAACGGAAAAAACAAGGATGGATTGATCTGTGACTGGCTGCCTGTCAAAAATTGATAAAATATGACAGGTTAGTCACGACACACAAAATCCTTAATGGTAAAGGTTCAGAAAACTTACAGGAATAATTTACCAAGAGATCAAAGGTCTCAAGCTATTCAACTAGAAATAATCAAGAATTGCACCTGCCCAAGCCTCGATTAGAATTTACAAAGAGCAGTTTCCAATTCACAGGAGCCTTAACATGGAACGAGATCCCACAACAACAATGAAACTATTCCTCTCTAATTCGCTTCAAAAAAGAAATGAAACAGTTTCTGAGAAGCTGAGATGGGTAGTAGCAATGAAGCACGACCCTTAGAGAGAGTAGCTCTTTACTTTTGCTTTAGTGTTTTTTCTTTACTTTGCATTGTGCCTAAATATTTACTTATACTATTTATAAACTATACTATACTAACCTGGAAAACCCGGAAAACATGGAAAATAGGTCATTTTTACGAAAGGTCAGGGAAAACCTAGGATAATCAGAGAATTTTGCATAATTTTAATTAAAGTCAGGGAAAAGTCAAGGAAAACAGATGATTCAATCCACATATTATGTTTTTTATCTCATTGTATGGTTGTTCCCAAAGTGGTTGTTCCATTTTTTGTCAGTAAATGTGAACTTTATCACTATGCATAGTGCTATTGCAAGTATATATACATTACCTATCTATTATGCTCCATTTCCTTTGACCTATTTTTGTAAATATGTGAAATGGGGGGTCAGGGAAAGTGGGTGTTTTTACTATTTGTGAGAGAAAAGTCAGGGAATAGTCATGGAAGTTTGCTTAACGTATTGTGTACGAACTCTGATTTAGTTACCTCTCATTACTGAGCGTATGTATCACATTACCTGCTACGTCTTTCTCTGAGTGTCTTTTTTCAATATCTGTTTGCTTTGCATGAAAGTACAGTACTGTTCGCACACCCCCCCCCCAACCTCTGGCTGCGATGTACTAGTGAAAGTTCCTTAAACAAGAAGAAATCCAAAATTTATTGATACTAAAGTAAAGCTTGTAGGACACTTGACTTCGTGGTTATTCTTTTATGGGAAAATTTAGGCTTCAAGTAATCTTAAAGAAATCAAAAAAGTCTATTAAGCAATAAAGATGAAACTAAAATTTTTTAAAAGTATTGTTTGTGCATTTAAGTGACAACTTAGAGATCACCTTAAGGTATCTTTAAGCTGTCTTTAAGTAACCCTTACTGTAACTTAAACAGGGGCGTGGCGAAGTAGGGGGTGTAGGGGTGTCACATGCTTTGCGATCATCGTTTGTCGCTGATCGATCATCGTTTGTCGGTAATCGATCATTGTTTGTCGCTGATCGATCATCGTTTGTCGTTAATTCTGGGACATTTAGTAGCCAGTTAGTAAATATTTGTTGCTACACCCCCTCCCTCAAGGGTCTCTCAGCATGCCACACAACATAAATATCGTTTTGTACCCTGTGTAAAGGATCCTCTACACCATAGCTGTTTTAAGATGAGCATCGTTGCAAAGAATGAAAGCTTTCTGCTTAAAGCTGTTCTATCTTTTAGGTGTACAGCGTCCTGTCTTTGCTTGTGTGGAGCGAAACAGTGGGAAGACTTTGACAGATCTCTATTGCAGTGATATTATCGGAGTAGGAATGGAGCTGAAAAGAGCTTGCAATGTCGAAGCTTGTATTCAAAGGTACCTCCAATTCCTCGTGATTCAATTTAATGGTTGATTAGCAGTTGGCTGAGAACGAATGATAAACCCATATAGAGTAGATTAAGTGGGGGTAAGGGGCAGATCCCCTGAGAAATTCCTATCACAACGCCTTTAGGTTGTAAGGAAACCCCTTTTTGAATATCAAAATGTATCTTTTCTTATATAGGATAGGTTATCTATTGTATGGCATCATACACTGGCAAAAAAGTGGGGTGGGGCTGCAGTCCCCCAGCCCCTTTGCTCAGGCATGCCATATGTGTACTCCTAGCAAAACTCAAGATTTCATTTCTAACTGTTCTTCAAGAGATTTCCTAAGTGCCATTTCAAAGCGTCTTGAGCTAAAATTGCTTTTAGCTCTTGTGCTACAGCTCGAATCCTAAGGTGTCAGTTTTACCATCATGTAAGAAAATTTAGGACAGGAATTGAGTACGTAAAGATCTTATCCTGTCCTCAAATGTTCAAGCGAGATGCAAAGTCCTCAACGAGGCTCCTTCCAGGTACCCTATTGATCTTCACAGATCACCTATTGGAGAGAAACACAACTTCACTTGTATTTTGTAAATGAGTTGGGAGGTCAATAGTTCAATTTTTCCACACTTATTTAATGACTTTTTCAGGTATTCATGGAGAATTGGTGCGTGGGGTGCGTGTAGTGCAACCTGCGGAGTTAGTTCGCAAGCGAGAAGGGTGAACTGCTTGGATAAGCATGCAAATAGAATTGTTGATAACACCAAGTGTTCCAGTCCAATGCCACGTGAAACGCAACCTTGCTTTGCAGGCTCGTGTACAGAACACAGTTACTTTGCTGCCTCGTGGGGACAGTGTAGTCAATCGTGTGGCAAAGGGTAGGAAGAGTTTTCTGATTGTAAATATCAGCTTAATTGCTACTGATTTCTCACCTTGAATGTTAAGGTAAGGACAGTTCGAAGAAATTTGTCTTGGTGTGTAGAATGTATTTATTTGCCGACAGAAAAAATCTTGGGTTTAAAACCCGTGCAACCCCTTTTGGAAAGAGCCTGGGTAAGGCTGCCTACAAAAGACAGCCTTAAGTTCAAGGTCTAGTGCGGTTGTGTACTTTGCTCTCATTACCTTATTGAGATGTGAACTTATTTCAGCTTTTCAAAGAATAGCTTTCCAGATGGTGCATGGAGAACGTTGTAGGCGATGCAATATTAAATTTGTCCTTTAAACTGGACGAGTAGCTTTATAGAACTACATTTATTTCTGTATATTACGTGCTTGGAGCTAGCTATCTTGCATGCAAAGTGACTGTGTATAAAAATGCCCTTACTATTTGAAGTAATAACTAAATAGCCCAGGATTATTCCCTCTCTGAAGGAGCCTCTTCTATACCGTAGCGCATGCTAAATTCAAATTTTGACTTATTTTACTGAATAATTGTGTATCCTTATGCCTTCCCGAGATGAGATCAACAAAACAAGATATGTAATTTTTTACCATAGCGTATGACCTCGTATGCAAGGATCAGATCCAAGACTATCTCTATCCGATTCCATGTAAAAGGGATCATATGCTATCTCCATCAAGTACCACTTAAGCAATTTAGATATTGATCACTATATCACGGTGTATGCAAAAAATAGAAAAGGACAGATGCATGAATATCCAATTTTGAAAGTAGACCTAAAAATGTTCGGATAATAGTGGATCCGAAAGAGTACGAATACACCTGGCCCCATTAAAACACAAGGCCTATCCATACCCTTATCTATCCGGGTAGTTTTGGATCCCATGTAAATGGGGTCTATATCTACAATATTTGAAGTCATAAATTATATTAGGGTATTTCGCTAATTTCTTAAGTCATACTCCTTCCATGACAAGAGTTGACCGCAGTAGGATTTCTACCTTCTAGGTACCAAAGAAGGAAAGTTGGTTGTTCGCTAACGAATCAAACTTCAGTTGAAAAGCCACTAATATCATGTCCAGGTAAGCTACCTGTCACTGTGAGGCCGTGTCGCAATGAACCATGCAATAACTACAAGTGGATGTCACGGAGCCTCACGCAGTGTTCTGAGAGTTGCGGTGGAGGATTACGCAAAAAGACTTACAGTTGCTATCACGTGGAGAGTATGTCCATTGTATCTGATTTGATGTGCTCTGGGCCTAAACCTCCCAGCATTGAGTTTTGCAACGGATTTGAGTGCAGGTGAAAGTGAAATTACCAAATGGGCCAGGTAGCTTGTTTGTAGCAGCAACAAGAACAAAATTTTGTCTATAGTTGAACAGAAATATCAATATGCACTTTAGCGAACTTTAAGGGACCATTCACATGTTACGTCACACTAATTTTAGCATTTTTAAATACCCACCCACACCCTGTCACACTTTGTCATAAATTCAAACTACCCACCCACCCTCTAAATGTGTGACGTCACATTATGAATTTCAATAGGATATTTTTCTGCTGTCGTAATAATGTGTCTATTATGTCTTTTTTTATTGAAAATGGTGAAAATGAAAGGGTGAAATTGACCAAAATGGCATCAAAATGGGATTGCCAGATTATTTTTAGCTGTGGAGGCAAATTTGTCTATAACAAAGGGCAGGCTTACTATTTTGAGGCAAAATGTCCTAAACATCGAGTTGTTTAAAAAATGTGACACAAGCTCCAAAAACAAATCACCCTCCCACCCTTGTCAAACTTTGTCACAAATTCAAAAGTACCCACCTATCCCCTAACGTGATGTATTATGTGAATGGCCCCTGAAATCATCAATGCTATGCCTGCAGTTTTCCAGTCCTTGAATGTGTTAATATGATCTGTATTATCCCCTTTATTTCACAGTCGCCGCTCAGTCTCTTACTTGTTTTCGTTCCTTTATTCCCCAGTTATCTGCGCGTTCTTGCATTCCGAAACGAATTGGTAAAGCTTTGAATGTCATAGAAACAGTTCTATACCTCCTATTGCAAAAAGTATGGCCAGACAAACTGCGGCGCGATAGCTAGGTCTTGTCCTTAATTTGAGAGTGATTTGTTGGTCTGGTAATTAGTATTAAACTATTTATTTAAGCCATTCCCCGGCATTACCTACTAAAACAACAAAAAATTATCTACTGCAGCGATAGGGTTAGATTAAATAGATTGGCAGAAGTGTTTTGCTCTATCAGCCATCCCATAGCGTTAGCTGAACTTGTTTGCTGCTCTGCTCTCTGTTATGCAGGCTAGAAAGGCCGTTAATACTATACCTATTGTTGATTCGAGGCAATATGAATATACCTTTTTGCTGTATTCCTTACAATGAATGCATGTTATCCTATGAATAGAGGTAGTAAAGTATTCTTTATATCCAATTGGAGTTGAAAAATTATTACTGCATCAGGTCTTGTAAGCCAAAACTCTGACGTAATGCGTCGCTCATCCATAATGCTTTTCTCTATGTAAGTTCAGGGTGTCGTCATAGGTGGAACCGGGGAAGAAATTTTGAGGGTAAGCTATTGCTAAAGTACCGATAGTGAGCGAAGCAAGAGAATCGTTGAAGTCATGAGGTCGATAAATTGTAAATAGGAAAAAGTAAGTAAAGGTAGTCCCGTATGCTTTCGTACGTAGGGGAGTGCCTGTTATAGAGGACACTTATCCTGGGCCATCGGCATTTGAGGTAGGGTGGCCGGTTCCTTTCCTCGCCGCCTTTATGTCCCCAGTGTTGCCACCAGGTATCCATTTGCTGCTGGGTGGGCAGTGAGCGAGCGTTCAGTCAGGGCATCGAGTCGGGCTCGAACCGTAGACTCGAACAGGAGGCATGCACTCTAACCACTATGCTACCTCTCCCATCGTAGAGAACAACGCCCTTGAAGTTGGCTTAAAATAGAAGACCAGGTTGTAAAATGCTCACAATGCATGAAAATTTTCAAACTTTGTTGCCGATAGGGGAGCTAAGTGAAGTTATAGTACTTTAGTCCCCCCCAAGCACCCACTGGGTGTCGTGTATACTTTCTGTCTTTTTCACTAAAGGAGCTCAGAAAGCATTGTTGAATTACACTAGCTGAGGAGATTATGGTAGGTACTTATGCCTCCGCTTGATTGCTTATTACTCATTGATATAATCCTAGCAGTAAAAGTTAAAGGTAGTCCCGTATACTTTCGTACGTAGGGGAGTGTCTGTTATAGAGGATACTTATCCTGAGCCATCAGCATGTACGGTAGGGTGGCCGGTTCCTTCCTTCACCGCCTCTATCTCCCCGGTGTTGCCGCCAGGTACCCCCATTCGCTGCTGGGTGAACGGTAAGCGAGTATTCAGTCAGGACATTGAGTCGGGCTCGAAGCATAGACCTTCCGCATGGGAGGGATGTGCTCTAACCACTATGCCACATCGCCCAGTGTCCTAACAGTATCTGTTAGAATACCAAGGGCTTTATGCATCTACAATAATTCCAGCACAACAAAATTTTCGAATGGCAAGGTTTCATCTGAAGTGTGAACTCACTGGTGACTCACTATTCTCCTGAACCTGGCAACGACTCTAGGTAGTTGGGAAGGAGGATTGTGTTTATTAATAAGCACAATAGAATAATATTATGAAACTGATAATTCTAATGGC
>OLMO02000278.1:5099698-5117565 GCA_900291935.2 Cassiopea xamachana | reverse complement strand
TATATATATATATATATATATATATATATATATATATTGATATATGTATATTAAGTTATGTACACTAAAAGTACAAAAGTTTGGAAACGAGATGTCACAGAGAGTGTAAGCAAACATTTTGTCAACAGTACAACAACGAGTTTTAACATACTTTGCCTTCAAACCATTGTGCAATTTCACACAGGCACAGAAACATTATGGATTTGCTAAAATATAAATTTGCTATGTCCTAGCTAGCATTCTTTGCTAAAAATTTTGATATTTTGCTCGGTGACCAGGTTGATTGAGAAGAGCTTCTACCCGTCGTGAAATTGATTGATAAAGTTTGTGAATTTGCTGTTTTGAAATCTGTTTCTATTCTCTAATTATTCTTGCTATTACCTCTTTATTAATCCTTCGAGAATTGAGTTGTGATTGATAATTTATAAAAGCCATCCATTTTCTATGATTTTAATATCGGAGATTGACTTGGCCTTGAAAGAACATGTAGGGAACGAAGCATCTCTGTTTCCAAGCTGCATAGCATGATTCATTGTCAAAATAAAAACGTAATAGAGCTTCAGAGCATCTCAAAATCAATTCTGTGTTTTAAATCAATTTTTTTGAAGAAGTTTATGCTATTAAGGGGAATTGACATTTCAGATGCATAGGGCAAGCCTGCCTGTTCTGTTACTGCCAATGCACTCTCACAGCATTACGAAAATAAAATTGGTAATCGTTGATCAATATTACTTTGTTTTTATGTCTTAAATACATTATATAAACAACTTACTTGGCAAAATCAACTTTGCTTGTAAAGTCTCCGAGTTAATAGCTTATTTCTCCCAATTATTAATAACTGCCTTGTCTTTCCAGCGAAATTTCCTTGCCTCTGAGCATGTGAAGACTTTTATCAATAATCCCCTTTTTCGTTGTTCTTTTCGTATGAAAATGCCCAAACTGTTTCTAGATGAAATACGCACCATAACGGCAAATAAATCAGTTTGCACATGAAAGCTATGATGCGTACAAACAAGGTTTACTTTCTTGCTTCACGCCAAAACCATTTTCAGATCGAGCCTCTTTGTCGAATCGTTTCCAAACTTTTGTACCCTTAGTGTATACATATATATGTACACCACCCTACAAAAAAGGTATTGAAACGAATCAACTAAAAGGCCCAATCTCGAAATGGTTTTGGCATGAAGTGCATAAGTAAACCTTGTTTGTAGGCGTAATATCTTTCCAATGTACACTGATATAATCGTCTTTATGTTGCGTGTTGTGTCCAGAAACATTTGTACAGGCAAAACGCAAAAGGAAAACGACTTATTGATACATGTTTTAACATGGTAAGAAGCTAGTACCTTTCGCTGGAAAGACAAGGTGGCTATAGAAAATTGCGAGAAATAGGCTATTATCTCGGAGAAATTGCCAGAAAAATTGGCTTTACCAAGTAAGTTGTCCATAATGTATGTAGAAATTGCCAATAAACTAACTTTGATCAACAATTGCGGATTATATTTTGGTAATGTTTTGAGAGTGCATTGACAGTGATAGAAAAGGCTGGCTTTTCCTATTGACTTGAAATATCATTGCCCTTTGTTAGCGTAAAAGTCTTCAAAATAAATTGAACCAAATCGCAAAATCGATTTTGAGATGCTCTAAAGCTCCAATAAATCTTCATTAGCACCGCAAACCATGTCATACAGCTTGGAAACAGGGGTATTTTATGCCCTACATGATCTAAAACATTTTTCGAGGCCTTGTCTCCGCCATTGAGATCATAGAAAGTGTATGGCTTTTCTTAAATTAAAAACACAGCCCAAGTCTCTAAGGGTTTAAGAAGAGGCAATAGCAAGAGTATTTGAAGATTGTCAGTAGTTTTCAAAGCGGCAAAATGAATAGCTTTATCAATCAACTGCATGACGCATAGAAGCTGTTCTAAGTAAACATAGTTACTGATCAAAACGTTGAATTTTTAGCGAACAGAATAGCTATGACATAATGAACTTGTATATTAGCAAATTAATATTTTTTCTGCACTTGTGTGAAATTTCACAATTGTTGTTTTTTTGACAAATAGTTTTGTCTATATATATATAAATATATATATATATATATATAAATATATATATATATACATATATGTACATATATACATATATATATATATTATATATATATATATATATATATATATATATATATATATATATATATATATATATATATATATATATACATACACATTTATATATATATGCATGTATATTAAAACACTATAATATGGTTTGATATAGCATAATTTGATAGAATGTAATATAGTATAGTATAGTATAATATAGCATAGTATAGTATAATGTAGTATGGTATAGTATGGTGTGGTATAGTATAGTATAGTGCGGTAGAGTATAGTATAAATATAGGATAGTATAGTATGATGTTGCAGAATAGTATTGGCCTTCAGATAAAGCAAGAGAAGAGTAATGACGTAGTTTGATATAAACATGTTATATCATATGCATTGCATAGCGCGATACAGTAAAATGGTGTGAAACAGGTTATAATACCTATAGGATAATGTAACATAGTATAGTTGATCTTACATAATAAACATCTTGTTCCTTTTCACCTGCTTTATGTGCCTTCTTTGCTTTGTGACGTATAGTTCTTCCCTCCTATTTAGCAAGAAATAATTCTCCAGTGTAATAGTGCACTTGATAGTGAAGCACTCTAGCAAAACCAACAAAATTATATAAACACGAATTTGATTGGCCTTCTATCAGCTGATGGAGTTTACAGCCATAATAAGAACAGTATTTTAATGCTGAGAAACGTTAAGTTCCATCGTATTGAATATAGAAATGAAATGTGGATACTTACGGTAAAGGCAATGCCGATAACCAAAATACATGCTAACTTGAGAAAAATCATCTTGGCATCTAATTGAAGAAGATCTAAAGAAAGTCTATTATAGTCCAGAGTTTTAATCATATAGTTTTGCGCAAAAAGTAAGGATTTCACTTATAGCTAAAGCTTGCATAAAGATATTACCAGTTCTTACAATTGCTGGAAAGCTGATATTTATGATATGATACAAATGATATATAGCTCATATTTAACGGCTTCAAGGACATGATAAAAGTTTCTAAAATACAATTCGCATATCGGCTCGTTTAGACCCCAAAAAATTTAATGAAAGATTCGCTGTTTTTTATATTAACTGTGTAATGTGTTTGGCATGCTCTGTAAGGCACCCATGAAAAGCGAGAGACTGACTTTGCTTCCACCATGTTCGTTTTCATGTTCTCCAGTATTTTGATGACCAATAGCCTAGGATAGCTGTACAAATTCCTATCAGAAGTATCAAACATTTTGCCACAAATTTAGCAATATATTTCAATTACTACTGCATTTGATAAAAGTAAATAACAATTTGATACAAGCAGTTGCATATTTTTTACTGAGCTCAAATGAACCAATAAATTTTATTGCTTCTGTACTCACCCGTTTCTTTGAATGCCAAACAAAGTCTTAGTTATGGCTCTCTTTTAAGAGCAATGGCTAATTCCAGATGCACGTAGCTCAACTGGTGTCCGTTCTTTGTCCTGTCACCTGCTCTGAGCACCTCTGGAAACAAGTTTATTATTTTCAAATACTTTTGGCATTCTAATTGTATTTATGCACTTGCTGTGGAGTTGTTTGTGTGAAAAATCTGTAATCAAACCAGTGGAGTGATTTGTGCAGATGCCTAACTTTTGACCTTTGCTAATGAAGAGTTGATGATCGAAAAATGCAGTTGTCGTAACTGCTCTTATAAACGCCCCAGGCATTTATTCAATCATCGAGATTTTCAAAATCCATTCACTTTACATTAATGCTTGGATGAACCTATATTCCAGTTATCTCTGTGCTGCTCTGTACTATAGAGGCGTTTATTGGAGACTGGCATTTATAGAGACTGGGCGTCCAGCTAAGTTATGATAATGGAACTATTACAAATACTAATTTAGCTGCCCAGTATTGAGCTATTTCTAATGCTAAGCTCCAAATGCCTCCCCCCCAAAAAAAGGTTCAAAACCCCATGTGTCAACAGTTGAAACTTGTGAAAAAGAAATTCTTTGAAATGTTATGTAATTGTATTAAATCATTGAAAAGGTCGTTTCTCAAAAATTCTTAAGGACTACAACCTTTAAAATTTTAGCAGAATACGATTTTGTAATCTCTTTGAATTTAATTTCCAGCGAACTAAATAACTATGGACGCTTATAATATTTCATCTTGCGTTCGTTTCTTCGATTTTTACCAGTGTCTTCTTCCCTCTTCTCTCCGTAAATACAATAAATAATATTTATCAAAGTACTTTGTTCTTAACAACCTCTCCGTTTCAAAAATTTTTTTATAGCATCACAGTGTCACAGCAGTTGTGTTCTCGGAAAAGCTCACTTGGCGATATTTGGTTTGCAGTAAATAATTTTGCCTATCTTAAACTACCCGGTGGATGTGTGAGAAGTTGATAAAATGCAGATATATGTGTGTGTGTATATATATATATATATATATATATATATATATATATATATATATATATCAGACGCAAAAAAACGACAAGAATCTTTAGTTTAGAATCTTGTCGTTTTTTTGCGTCTGATCTCTGATATTATTGGCTTGAGAAATTTTGGAAGAATATATATATATATATGTGTGTGTGTGTGTATGTGTGTGTGTGTGTGTGTGTGTGTGTGTGTATGTGCATTTACTATATATTATATTGTATTTCAAATGGCTGTAATGAGCATATGTATATGTATATGTATGTGCTAATTAAAGCAATTTGGAAATGAACTCACTGATTTCATCAACTTCTCGCACATGTGACTGATATTGATTCCGGATGCTGAAGTTCAAAGCTAGCCCCAATTTTCACATAGCATATAGAATAAAATTTATCATTTAATTCTAGCACTTCTCTGTTAATTTCAAGTAAAATGCATTGTTTATTGGTTACATGAACTGTGCTCATATTGAATCGCTTTGAATCCCTTCAGCAGTTTCTTATGTATGGTCTAATTCAGTTTACATACTACGTTTATTATACTTGCTGTATTTATTAGCAAACAGGGCAGTATTCAAGTTGAACCCACACAGTCAGGTAATGGTGTGCTGAAGGCCTTTTGATAGGGGGTCTACTAAAAGAACTCTTCCAATAGGGCTACGAAAGTGGCCAGAATTACCAACAAGCATTGATTATTTGGTATACTTTTGCCAATGAGCCTTTAAGTTTTACAGACGGTTTCGGAAACACTTGGTAGCGTAGCACCCCACACCTCTACTTTGACACGCCATTCCGTGAAATACGTAATGCATCGAAATACGTAATACACCGAAGTAATTGGTTCATGGATCCATTTCAGAAATTTCAGTCCATGTTATGCATTGTTTCCATTTCAATTAATTCATGCGTTTTAGATGATTAAAATAGAGTTAAGCTTAGGATATACAGAACGATGAAAATTAACACGAATGGACGAAAACATAGATAAACTCAATTGCTATATTCAGCACATGTTACATATGGCTGTTATATTGCAATTGACTTCAATGATTAAATAAAAAATATTTGGTCAAATTTAATTACCAAATTCTCGAAAGCAATCGTGTTTCATTCTTGTGATATTTAACATTTATTTAGTTCAGCTGCTCTGAAACTGCGGAGGTACTTGCTTGAAATGTCTTCTTGCTTCTTCTTGAAATTTCTTCATCGTCTTGCTATCTTACTAGATTTCCCTCAATAAATAGTAATAAAGCGACGTCTGTCAGCAACCGCCCAATGTATATTTCAACATGTAACGATACAGCTGGTAATGGTTCAGGTATTATTGTAATCCAAATGAAAGATCCAATGTGGGTATTTTTAAAAGCAAAGAATTTCCTGACACTTACAGCAGTGCTAAGAGAGATTATAAGACAGGTATGTTGAAAGGAGAGGAGAAGAAGATCCAAAGGATAGTGGGACAACAAAATAAGGCATGGATAGAAGACGCATGACCGAGGCAGTGACCCTCTACCACAGGTAATACATTCTGGTGCATTTGGGCACCTTGGTTGTTCACCGGTTGTCTCCAGTGACTAAATAGAATTTTCTCCAGTCGCAGCTCTCTTACTTACATGAAAGGCAAGAAAGCTTGGATGACATAACTCACAGCAAATATAGAGTATGAAGCATAACAGACAGATTTTGATTTGGTGCTGGCGAGCTCCCCATTTGGGGAATGTTCTGCGTAATTGACCACTCAGATGGCCAGGATCATCAGTTATAAGGTGAATACTTTGAAGTGCAATGAAAAAATTCCAATAATGCAAGAGTGTGGCATTTTAAATTATGCAAATTATGAAAATTATGATAATGATGCTAATTAGCAAGCAGGTAGCACTGCAGTTGAAGAAATTGCAAGTGAATTAGTTTTGCTTTTACAGCTAGTATATATTTATAAATATAGGAGGATGTTATGTTTATGGGGCTTTAAACCTTTTGCCCAAAGAACAAAGGGATTTGGGAGGAAGACAGAACATTTAATATTGTTTTTTCAAAAAGTTGCACAACTATAATTGATCTCTTCTGAAATTAAGCGTTTTCACCTCCTGATACACCTGTTCTAATAAGGAAAGTTATTTCATTTGAAAGCATCAATTATGTTAAAGTTCGAAGGAATAAAGCCTTCTGAAAAATACATAGCTTCATCTTTCATTAATATCCAGATCCGTGCCTTCCAACCTTTTTCTTGCTGTTCTCCTTTTTGGCAACAATCCATTGAAAGCGATTCCTCTCTCACCAAATTAAATTGACACTATTCATGTATGGATTACCAGTAACTGGCATCATTAGACGTCAATTTATTACCCAAAATACTGTTGCTTTATTTACTTTTTTATCAATGGTGGTAGCTTCCAATTCCTCCCTTAAAATCTTAAATTTCCCAAAGGTGGGAATTCTCCCAGGCTGGAAAACACTGTCCAAGAGTAATGCTTCGTTCGACATGTTTGATAGTACTCACGCATATACAACTCTCTAGAACAAAATGATAACATCTTGTAAAGACATCTAGAAAGAGGTGTGAATAGCAATCGCATTAAAGCTCATTCATGAGCTGCTAAATCGACTTTTTTCTTTCACTAGGCTTGACTTTTCGGAACTTTAAAATGGAAAAATTGTCCGCCAAGATGCCTAGAACGATTCATACTTGTGTCTCTGATTAATATGAGTGACAACACATGCCATTTAAAACAGCAGATGTCCCCCAAACGCTAGAAAAATATGTTACTTAATCCCTCAAATCCTCTGGAGACTGTAACGATATCCAGCGAGATCTAGAATCATCTATATATATTTGCTGCTTCAATGTAATTGCAAGCATTGGATTCAATGACCGTGCTTTCATAATAATGATTTCATTGCATTGTTGACACATAGCTATGAAAGAAGCATCCATGTGTAGTTTGTTATAGACCACGAGAAAGTGAATTAAAGTCCTCTATCAGTTATACATCAAGGCCTGTTTAGAGACTTAAGCAAAAGATCAAATTGCATGCCACCACACTTGCTAAGAACATTTACCACAACTTTCAACTGCACAAGTGGCGGTAGACATAAAGAATTACTTCTGATGAGCCTTTTTCTTTCAATCTTGAAGCCTCAGCAGTGACGTGGCTTTGGAGGGGGCGTGGGAGAGGTATAGACCCCAATATGTCTGCAATTGCAAGAAAGTTGGTCAAAAGTTGACCATGCTGCAACAGAATAGGCCAGTGTTTTCCCCCATGACTTTCACTTAGTAAAAGTGGTTGGTCAAATGGTCAACTCCCCTTTCAGGGGAAAGTGTCTCAGCACATCCCCTGAGCCTTAGTATATTTTAACATTACCTTTCGTATTATGCTCCCTGCCGATTACGATGAGTAATTAGTAAAGAAAGATAAGCAATTCAAGATTAGGCAAATAAGGTCTTACCCGAGATTCTCACTGGCTACTTCAAAATTTCCAGACCTTCTTCATATTGTTGCCTTTTTTCAAAGATGAAAAGGGAAAAAGTGAAGGAATTAATTGATATATATCTCGTTGCTGTAGCAGCAAGAAAACTTTTAGCGATTCACAACATTTTCTTGCTTTTTCAGGAAATTTTCTTCATCTACAGCCAAAAATCTGGGATGCATATGATCTTAGGGTAGATGATATATAAGATTTGAATTGGCGTTGTCTAAACTATTCTGCATAATGTTCGATAATTGTTTCTTGTGAAAGCAATTTTATCCTTACAGAGTGCCTCAATTCGAAAAATTATGTTGCATGGAACGGATCCAGTGTTGGGCTGTGTGGGAGCATCTGATACATTATATTGCCTTTTCCATGTGGGAAGTTTCTTAACACGAGTGTTTGCTATAGGAAGTGCTACCGTTTGGGAGGCCAAGACCCGTGTCCCCAGAATTCGCCGGTGGCAGGGGACCGCCTTATAGACTATTCTAAGAAGTTTGAGAGCCACTACCGTAAATCTTCGAATAAGCTCCTGGGAGCTTATTTGCAAAAATGAATGTTTGGACGAGGCTTATTCGAAAGGGGGAGATGGGCTTATTTCAAACTTTGGCATTTTCCTCTAAGGTTGAAATGAAAAAAGACTTACTTTTCTCCATCAGTTAAACTAAAGAATTGCGAAAAGGCTATTTTGCAAACGAAATTTATTAGTTAATAACGATTTTTTCATTATCATCACGAAAGTGGCATTTCTTCTTGCTTTTCAGTCTCCAGTCAAAGGAAGTAATAATGTATAGTTTTTGTCCTGTGAGGCCTTTTTGAAATTAGATTTTATTCTACAAGTATGCTACCCTAGAATAAGGCCCCTTGGGGGCTTATTCGAGGGGGCTTTGCGGTATTCTAGATTTGGTGTCACCCATCTTTCATTCAACTGCTACCTTTTCACTTTTTCAAGGTCATCTGCAAAAAGTGTTGATAAGTATTTGAATTCACAAACTCCATTTTGAAGCAATTTTCATGCTCTGCGTGCCTACTACTACACACGCCTTTTATAGGAACAAACTTTTTATGAATATTAAGGCTCAGAATCTATGAAATTTAAGAATAATGCAAGAATATGGCAGATCTCAAGCTTCATCAAAACTTGGAATTTTTGTACATTCGATTTATAGTCATGTTTGTAGATCAACTTTTGCACTATCGATACAATATTTATTGTTCTGTGGCTCTTTTCATTTGCTTTATGGTGAAGTAAGACATCAAAAAAGATTTGACTACATTCCTTTCATATTCAGGTGAAGTTACATCTTTGGCATTTGGCATCTTAGGTTAAAGCCAAAATAATTTAAGCATTTTAAGTGCACCGAAAAACTACCTTTTCTTATAGAAAAGCTGTACACAGTTAATTTTTCAAAATCAATGGGAATAGTCTTTATCAATATTATCAGGTCAATCTCTGTTTGTAACCCAGTTCAGCTTTCCAAGGTCTTGGCAACAAAGAAAGATTAATTCCAGATTTAATAAATAAGAACTCACCATCAAAGGTTTGAAATTGCAAGCAAGTTACTGCCATTTGTCATATATGAAATCTCAAAACTATTATAACAGTTTCCAACAATTGTAATATACAACAGTACACCTTTTTTGAAAGAAAGTTATTCTCGACTGCTTAAGCAGCTATTAAAGCTCAACACTGCATTTTTCAGCATCGTGGAAGTGGATACTTCTATATGCTTTTAAAGTTCTATTTATCTGTGTATTTAATCAAACTCAAAATTTTTGCCAAGAAAATCTTAATGGAGTCTGATATCCTGAAAAAGCTAAGAAAATTTCAATACCCGGCAAAAGAACTTTCTTTTAAAAAAATGTGCATTGCAATATATTTTAAACTGACGTTTCATTACATTGATCGAATAAAAAGAATTAATTTTACGAGTCGATTTAATTGCATTGTATTTCTCAAAGGCAGCTAAAACGTCTCGAGTCAAAGGAAGCTCTAACAGTTTGCTATAACGCCATATTTTGAGAAGATGTAGTTGTTACTATTAGGCAAAAGAAGTTTCTGTCTTGATAAGATGGATGTGATTGAATGTGAAAGCTATGAATTGCATATAGAATGTGTTTCTTTTTAGAAAGGCAGAAATATGGATGCGGAGATGTCTTTAAATAACATACATCAAGCAGCCGCGATGTTCAATAAGGAAATTCATTTTTTTTTTGGTACAAAGTCATAGTATTCACTAAACCGTGAGCTATAGTACGTAGATCTTCAAGATGAGTTTTTTGTCAATCAGGCTGCTAACGGGTAAGCTATTGTTTGTATAAAGCTCCACTTAAAGAAGATACCCAAGGAGAATTTTCAAGTTTATAACACTCAGACATGCATGATGTTTTAATTTGGGAATGGCTTGAAATTGGACTACTGATACATAATGCTATCAATCTAATTGTTTATGAATAAACAATTTATTATAATGCAAATAACTAAAACAATCTCAACAATACTAATGTAAGTAATAGGCCTATTTGGAAATATTCTCACACTAAGTCTATCTAAATATTTTTCTGTCGAGGTTGTAATCATGTATACGTATTTCACTCCTTATCTTCCTTTTCACCTTTATCGCCCTTCTTTTTCTTTCCTCCATGTTTCTTGTTTTTCTCTTTCCTCTTCAACTTCTTCTTTCCATTGGGTGATGCAGCACAATAGCCTTGCACGCAATATGGCGTGTTCGTATTCACACAGTCATCATTCGTGTTGCATACAATCGGAGTGTTAGCCGGTGGTCCAGATGGTGCAACAGTGGTCATGGGTTGAGATGGTGCTGCGGTTGGTGCTTCTGTTGGAGCTGTGGCAGGCTAATGGAAAAATCGGTTGTTTATACTAACGGAAATAAGGGAAACTAAACTATTTTGGAAAGGTAAGTAATTCTAATGAATTTTTTTGATTTATAAGTTTTGAACAAAATGTTTGTTATCTTTGTGTGTTAACAGTAAGCTATGGAGTTTTCGTAGGTCTTGGTCAAAGGAATGCATCATTTTACTGAGCAGCGCTCATTTGTACACTGCCATTGCTCTGCTTTGCTTAGTGCAGCTAAATCCAGGGTGGCCAAACAAACTAAGCCTCTGGTCAATATTTCTAAAATTATGTTGGCCTCCTTCATTATTTCATTTCATTTAAAAATATTTATACAGACTTACAAGGTGCATTAAGTATAATATTTTTTCAACCGGACATGTAACAAAAATAAATACAATCTAGAAATAAATACAGGGTGAGCATACAAACTAATTTACAAACCTAATTTACAGACTAGAAAAAACAATTAAGAAGGTTAAATCAAATAAAATCCGTCCCTGTCTAGAGCTGGTCTTTGAAGGTTTTCCGGGAAGCTGCCTGTTTTGCTTGCATATCTAGACCGTTCCATAATTTATCACCTCGATATGAAAAAGCTTTTTGGCCCTGCACTGTGTTCCATAGAAATTGAAGGTTTTGGGAGCTGAGCAAGGTCAATAGGATAGTTAAATTGTCCGAGCAACGCGCAATAACACCTCAAACAAAGAAAATCCTTGATGAGTCTCTCAACATTTTTAATCGCCACCTGATAACACCGAGTAGCACCGAGAATAGTTCAGCAAGTAGTCAAAGGAGTACAAAATTTCACCGGGCAAGAATGTTGTGCGCTGCTCAGTAAACTTCCCATGCTATTTAAACCTCGAAAATCCTTTTTTGACGAAAAGTTCTAGAATGCAGCGAGTGTATCAGGAATAAAAGGATCAGTTAATGCAGGAAGACAGATTTAGGAACAGAAAATGAAATCGAGGAAGAATAGATTGTGAAACGAGTCTGCTGTGTTGTTGTTCTTAATCTATGGCTTTCACTCACAGTGGTTGCTTTGCATTGAAAGAGAGCTTGACTTCGCTAACTAGTGAAGTGTGCTGACAATGGCTGTACTGAGACTAAACTGCCCTTGGGTGCTTAAAACATAGAGATAGAGGGGACAGGATTGGACAGAATTAGAAAAATCGTTGCATAGCATCGAGTAAACACTGAACTTGATTTGTGTTTTTACTATCCGAACGAACCAACCCGAACGAACCAACCAAACGAAGTAATCCGAGCGAACTACTTCGAACGGACCAATCCGAACGTGCTAATTCAAACGAAGCAATTCCAACGCTATGCATGTTTTTTTCTATAAGAAAAAAGTTTATAAGAAAATGAGGCTCAAATCGTCAAAATCTTATGAAAATCACGAAGCTCAATTTCCAAAACTAAGCTTTTTTATTGGCCAAAATTCGATATTTCCTCATCATTGCATTCACAATTTTAAAGATGGACTTCAAATTCAAGTATGCAATGTTAGTATCGTATGTTTAACCCATTTTAGCCAATTCTACTTCAGAAAAAGTTAAGAAAAGTTAAAGAAAATCTCAGGCTCAATTTCGGGAAAAGCTATGAAAATTCAGGCTCAAGCAAAATTATGGTTTTCTTATAAAAAAAACGTGCATTACATCTGCATACGCAGTAAAGAATGGCCAAATTCTAAACTCATGACAGCTTAGTACTTTACATTCACTTTCGCAATATTTCGTTTTCTTATATTTGCGCTTGGAAACATTACTAAGTACCTACTATCCAGAGAGGTTAGCCATTTTGTTTAGCCACGGTAACTATAACACGACCTTTCCATTCCTAGGATATTAAGACGTCAAAGGCCTCGACTTAACAAGCAAAGAGATTGGAAAAGAGGTTGTAGTTAAGAGTGATCAGGTTGGAGAATACTTCGAAAAATGATACTGGCAGTTTTCATTATAATGAATAAATTATTTAAATCTTGATATAAGCACATTGCGCGCATAAACTGGATTAAACTATTTCAGATCAAATGCCAGCAAAAACGTAAGTTAATTAAACAGTATTCAGTTGAAATGCCACCTTTCAATGAGTTGATTTTAATTCTGAACGAAGTTATACATGTGTTGTGCTTGATTTTATCTCAATCAAGACTAGTTGGGTTCTGTTTCATGAAGCGTAAAAGCGAAGACTGGCTGGATTTTATCTTATGAGGTGTAATATAGAAGAGTCATGGGATCAGTGGTGGCGTCAGAGAAAATATGCTTGGGGGGGCTAGTGCTGTCATAGTGCCGATAATGAACGTTATCAAAGAGTTTTAACGGTCAAAACTTATCACATTGGCTGAAAAAGCTATAGAAAAAAGATCATGGATGTTATGAAAGTGGTGACAGTGCACAGACATTTAGGTGCCGATAGGGGGCTCGGTAAAATTGTAGGGGGCTACAGCCCTCCTGGTAGCGTCATCTTTGCATGGGATCCCATTCTATGAAGTATAAGAAAGAAAATTTGCTGGATATTATGTGATGAAGTGCAAAAACATGGATTTGCAGGATCTTATCGCGTGAGATGTAATAAAGAAGATTTACTGAATCTAAGCTCAAAAGGCGTAAAAGCGAAGATTTGCTGGCCCCTAGCTCATGAGGTTTAATAACGAGGATTTTCTGCATCTTATCTCATGAGATGTAATTAACGGAGGGAAGAATGTCTACTTAAGCACCCAGCTGCCTGTATTTTTCCAGCTCCATGACATGTTGATAGAAAATTGAATATTCGGTACAAAGCTTTCCTCTCATTCAGCAATGACTGAGTATGAATCCAGTTCAATCTTCCTTGCTTTGTCATTAGACCAAAATAGCATTGGATTCGTGGTCGTCCATATTATCATCGTTGTAAGGATGAATATTGTTTAGAGTCAGTCAAACAGTACATATCCACAACTTCTCTAAAATTGTGACCTATTCTTTTTATACGGAAGCACCCTCTTGCTTAGAACACCTTTTTACACAGAAATGTGCCTTTCATTAGCTCATTCTACTAGTTTTTGCTTAAGTGCTATGTAATCGAGTCACTAAATTTCCATCATAGTTTTTAGGTAATTTGATGTTCGCAAAAGCCGAAACCTTTACATGCAATTAGCATAGTTCAGTCAGTGCTAGATTAACTTCAGAAGTGTACACAAAATGGGAGCACGAGGAGGTGAGTGTGGCACCTCCACTCTTTGAAAAGTCTATTTCTAACTATATCTGTAGGCAAAAGCCTCATGTTGCCACTCCTACTCCAACCTCGTATTTGAGACAGCTGCCTAAGTTAGTATGACTTTTAACAGTAACTGCTTTGCAAAGAAAAGTTTTATTTGATATCAGATCCTTCAGTATTTGTCTTCTTAAACAAGCTCTCTCGTTCAAATGTGTTTCACCAAGCCCCTGACTGGCTTCTACAAAAGCAGATACGCATGGGTTTCATAGTAGACACAGTAGATACGTAGACATTCATAGTACAGAAGTAGTAGAGAAAAGTCAGAAAGGAGTCTTCAAACGAAGACAAGTGCAGTGCAACCTACGTTAAATGGGGTAGCCAATTTTCTGTGTTCGGGTGTATCCGTTGTGTACTTTAAAGACAAAGTTTACAGCTCAAAACATGTGAAATTGTGGCCCTCTTGGAAATTAGCTTCTTGGCTCTGGATTGCATCACTCTTCTTTGCATTGAGAAGGAGTATCAAACAAAGGAGCGTAATTTAAATTGTAGTTGAATAGAGTTCATTAGTGTTACGGCACTCTGCTTTTCGATTATTTTGATTTTGGCTTTAAATTCTAAGAAATCAGGTTAAAATAGCTGCAAATGACAAATTTCAGCTCGATCTGAAAAATAATGATTGAGATATAAGCAATTGAATGCTGATATGGTTCCTACCAAATCACTGTATTTTTTGTCTGGTTCTAAACGTATAGAACCAAGAGAAAAATGGAATGGTTTGTATTACAAGTTTTCTGTCTTACAATGGCCGTATTTCAGTCCATTTTGACAATATTAATCTAAAATTGTCAACATATTACGGTTCACTATCGATTGCTCAAATACTCAAAGGACAAACGATAATGTTAGAGTTATCGATAATTTGAGTTTTCGAATATTCGACTTTACAAGGAGCTTGCTTATAAGAAATTTGTAATTGAAACACCCTACGTCTGACCATGCCTATAGTGCAATCAGCCCAAGGTATGACCACGCCCACATCACCGAATAAGCGATTATTCGATAAATATCGGACCAAATAACCGAATAATGAAATCAGAAAGTATGGACGGCCCTAGTAGTGACATCACACTATACAAAGTTTATGCAACCTTGCACCCAAAAGAGCTTTCATCTTACGGTAGGTGACTAGTAGAAGCAATAAAAATTAAAACTTCGGCAACTACTGCAAGCTACAATGACTCAACGCTCGACTTTTACTTACAACTTCTTGTTTTTCCTTGTCTTCTTTCTCTTCCTGGTTATTTTCACTATCTCCGAACTTATTTGCTTCTTTCTGTCCCAAGGATTCTAGTTCCTTATGCTCTCGTTCCATGGCTTCATCTTCATCTAATTCTTCCTCCTCTGCGTTTGATCCACCCTGCTCGTCAGCTGTGTTCTCTTCTCTTTCAGGGATCTGAATAAACACAATCAAAAATGCATGGTATGGTTTTGTGAACTCATTGGAGTTTCTGCCACTACTTGGAGACTTACGTTCTGAAAGCTGAGCAGGAGAAAACAGGGGCGAAGCTAAATATTTTGAGGGGTGGACAATCCTAATTTGCCAGCAAAGAAAACCTCCCACGAGTTTCCTTAGTAATGAACGTGGATTTGCCTAGAGTTCTTATTAATTTATTAAAAGTCGGTGAGTGAGGCACACCCCCTCGGTCAAACCTCAGGGAAAGACTGACCGAAGCGAGCTGAACATGAACTCGACAACCTCGACATTGTATGTCTTGTGTTTATGCAATAGGATGATGATAGCTTTGTTTTCCATTTTACGTAGACAGGGTAAACTATAAGCCAGTCATGTACTGAATGTATTTCGACCCTGTTTAAATAAGTAAAAATGCAAAATTGAAATGAAATATCGCTGATAATAAGCTTCTTTTTAGAAGACAACTAATATATTAACAAATAAATGTGTTTTCAATTTATACTGAAGTGCCACTGCTCATTGAAGCAGTTAGGTACGACATAAAAACTGGAGATATTATCCATGAGAGACATCATCTTGGAAGAATGGAAATTTTGTATGAGTATATTTCTGATTTGATTGGGCGTTGTCCTTTCGTGCCTCTATTTATTTACATTCCTGATGGCATATAGGACTTTAGATTCTAGCTGCTTCTATATGCTTCAGCATGCTTTTGTCTAGTGTTGTATATTCTCCTCACTGTCTGATCAACGTGTAGAAGATATAGCACGTATGATGTTTTGTCTGAAACTTCTGAGGCTCTCAAAAATCTTATAATCCGCAAACGTAATGTTGCAAGAAAAGCAAAGTTTTTGCAAAATTAAAAGAGAAACATAACAACAATATACATGCAATTATACACACACATACACACACACACACACACACACACACACACACACACACATATATATATATATATATATATATATATATATATACATATATATTATATATATATATATATATATATGTTTTTGTATAATTGTATATATATATATATATATATATGCACCACGAAAGTGCACTACCAAAGTGGTGCATTTGAGAGCAAATGGCCTTCAAAAACTACCCTAAATGGCCTTTACCAACTACCAATACCAAGGACATTACCAAATTTCCATTGGCCCCTCCAAAGAGAAGGGTTGCTTTGATTAAACGTTCTGAGAAGCAGATTGGATAGTGTTACCATTGAGACAAGAATGGATATTGGTAAATTTTGCTATACTCGTTGGTAACATTGATACATTTATAATACATAGAAGAATAATGATATATTTAATATAATAGAAATGAAGGGGAGGATGGAATAGATGAAAGAGTGACCTATGTTGAGATTACCGGTGCTGGAAAAAACTCTCTCATGCGTGATCCACATAAGGGTTCCTTCTAAGATGTTTCTGCTTCGGCTATGGTAAAGACTTGGTTTGGTAAATTTGAGATGTATGTAGCTGAAGTACTTTATAACAGAGTAATCTCAAGAATCATAAACATTCTGGCCTAAGCCACATTAGTATTCTGCTTTAAACTGTCGGTAGAATCTCAATCTTCTGACTGCTGGTAGAAAATTTTGAATTGGTTTTCTTGCTTTACATAATAAATAGAATTACTTCACGAGACACACCTCATGGTAACTCTTTTGAGCTCCAGAGCTCTGATCTTCTTCCGAGTATTCAGTAATAGCTGATGAAACATCCTCAGCATCTTCTACTGCATCATCATTCTCCTTATCAGACTCCTGCAGAAGAAAGTTCATAGCTTGCTAACATTGCTGTGATTAACCTCGACGTTTCGGAATGAAATTGTATCAGAGGCACGTGCCCTTATCTTTCTGAAAAGCATGAAAGTGGACTCAATCTTCACAATGTGTCTATTTTATTGACAGGAGGAGCTCTACTTCAACAATACAGTGAAGAGAAAGAGAGAGGGATTACAGGCAACTTAGATAACATATGCAACAACTATCAAATGATTTTTTATGATAGGGATAGAGGAGTATAGCAACATCACTCAAAACGAATATAAAAGCAACATCTTGTCATATTGTAATTGGTTAATGTAAAAAGGGAGAGAGAGAGAGAGAGAGAGAGAGCTCAGACAAGGGGCATGCCAAAGTAGATGACGCTGGGGCTTCATACTCTTCATATCTGGCTGAATCTGTTGGCTGACGCAACATTTATCGCTTGTCGGTAGATCTGGGAAATTCATAGCCTGTCAGTATGCACCTAGCTAAGCACGTAACTGGAAGACATACTCTTAGGGGAAACCTGGCAGTGCAAGCATTTTGGGGGGATAAA
>OLMO02000278.1:5051768-5072281 GCA_900291935.2 Cassiopea xamachana | reverse complement strand
TAATCCTCAATATAACCGAAAAATAAAGCTCTATCAACTTATTCCCCCTCTACCTTGATTTTTTCAACCTTATATGAGTTAGGCACCAACTGGTGCAATGAGACAAAAATATGGATTTCAGCTGTTCCTGGTGTTTTCGGCTATCTTTGTACATAATTGTACGCAGCGTAAGAGGTTAATATTACGGAAATAATTATCTATTTCCAGTATGCATTCCCATTAATCATATTTCAAACGTCTGTTAAACTTCTACAATGCGAACGTAGTTTCCGTGTGGTCTTTTGCCTGACTACGCTACCATTTTGACTTTACATAGTGGACCCCGATCACGTGACATAGCGAGCTCTCTAGTCCTATTATCTCTATGGTTAGAGCCAGGGTTAGTTTAAAAGTTTATTGTTAGAATACTGACGTAATCAGGCTCAGCAGTATGGTAACTAGACCCCAGTTAGGCACCCTATAGCTCGTACATCCGGGATATTTCACTATGCAGGCATAGGGAAACAATGCCGCTAAAAATATATTTTGATCAGCTGTTTTCATGAAAACAACGAAGCGAGCTGGAAGCTCTACTTTTATGTTAAACTTCAGATATATACGCCCCAAGAGTTCATATTTGGTAAAGAGAATACAAAAAGGCGACTAACAGCCACCTTTGCCAGCATACAACTGCAATATTCCTTTTGAAAGCGGAGATCGTGTGGTTCGACGCTTCAAGGCATCTTGCCACCATTGTTGATACGAACATCGTCCATCGGGCCCGCCAAGAAATAATTGGAGTAGTTTTTCACTTTGGCGGTGGAATATAGTAAAGTTTATAGCTGCTCAGTACAGGTAATGCTTTAGGTATAGTTTTCCCACTGTTTTATAGCATGCGGGTCACTAAAGCTTGAATTCACCGACAACGTACGATTATTTGTCATGCGGACGCGGACAGCTATCGCCGCCATTCTTCCCAATGCAGATTATTGACGTGGCCACTCAAACAATAGGCTCGAGGGTTTGAAGTTTTTCTCTGTTTTCCTAGAATGTTTGTTTCTCTTAGTTTACTATTTACCATTTACAGGCATTCTAGTATGGTGCGAAAATCACCTGAGGTGTGAAATGAATAATATGGTACAAGTTGTAGTTGACCGAAACTATTGTAGTTTCGTCCGTAGTGATGCGGCCTGTGTTATATGGAAAGTTTTTATAACTATGAGTCATTTGAACTAGAAGTAATGTTGTACTTTTGGTATTCGTTGAACTGTAATGCCGATATCAGAAGGCGTAGGAGCTGTTTGTTTTGGTTTGATATTTTCGATTCCAAAACAGAACTTCAATATAAAATATTATTTTGATTCCATATTAATTTTACTTATGAGGAATAGAATTTCATATTTTCGTTGATCAATGATACCCGTCATGTATCAATAGCGTCAGAAAGTGTATGCAGTGTTTTGAATTATTGAATTTCACAACAACTTAGGAATAAGTATGAATATTTTAAGAGGACTACCCTGCTTTGAATGTTATTATTCAATTATATATGTCCCTAGTTTTTAATACCTCCTGCAACCTAGGGTTTCTGACTCTGTTAAGTAGGGCCGAAAAGCAATAAAAATAGAACATGGGAATATTTGAAGTGAAGGATTATGAAGAATTCTCATTTGGAGGATATTGGATTGGTCATTACAATATTGTTGCTCGTATCTGCAAAGCTCTGCTGTTAAACAATATTGCTGCTGCTAAACCTTCTCCTGGGGTGCATAAATGCCACAGTTTAGTCCAAACATACTTCGTATTCAAAGACTTTTTTATCTGTTTACTTTTATCTCGATTGTGAGATTCCTGTAATTGCAGTTATTAAACTAAGATTTTAGCCATTTGGAATCCAATAATGGTCTAAGCAGCAGTCATGGATTTTGAATTCTAGCATTAAGCAGGTTTGTGAAAAATTGCTTCTCTTTGAGAAAACCTAAGAACTTTCTACCATAATTTTATAATCAATGTACAGCAGGGTATTGTTTACCTTCTTAAGTTGTGAATCAAAAGGCATCATGAAATAGTTTCAGTTTGGTACAGCATTTCTCAAATAGTAGGGTGTGTACTCTTGGGGTTTTACATGATGATAGATGGAGTGTGTATGACTTCCCGGAACTGGTACACTTGTACAATATTTATAGATAATGATCTTATTTATAGCTAGTTGGGGGCCCAAAATATTTTCTTTTCCCTGGTGGGCAGGGGCTTTGGAAAAAATAATTGAGAAGCACTGGTTTAGTACAGTGTAGTTGCAATGTAGGAAGATATATAAGTATTCAGTAGTGGCTATTAGGGGGACCAAGTGACCCCCAGATGCCATCAAGTTGGCTAATTCTTGGCAAAAGTAGTGAAACCAAAGGCCAAATACATGATTTTTTAGTCAGAAAATTGCTTTGTTTGCTTGAGCCTCAAATTTGTTGTACACCTTTTCTCATGAAAACATGTATAATTGACAAATATATCCAAGTATTTGCACATGTTTCTTCTAAAATACTTGGCAAATTCAGCTCCTTACCCCCTGAATTTTCTTGAAAACTTGCCACTGTAAGCATTAGATGATTGAGGGGTTATTTGAGGGAAGGCTTATTCAAGGGGGCAGTTGGAGGATTGATGATCCTAATGCAACTGTGTGATGCTGTAAACTAAGTCTTGTCTTATTATTTTCTATGGACTTCCTCATTGGCTTTTTGGATTAGCTTCTGTCATGAAATACCCATTTCTGATAAGTCATAGTACTCTTTACTTCACTGATATCAGTACTGACCATGCCAGTGAAAGCTCTCTTTTGATGTTTACAATGGTGACATATGGAGCACTGTGCAACACAGCAAGAGTTGGTTGTTTCATATGTCAATTTTGCTACACTTGGTATTGAATTTATTTTTGCCTCTGTCTCAGTAATTATTATTAAGTATAGTTTGTTGCAAGGCTTTATTTTCATGTGAACATAAGGCCTTGCAACATAAATAATAAACACATTGAGTGTTTACTGTATATGTAAAATTTGTTGTGAAAAGAAAGTCCTCTATGCCATGTTTGTCTTGGATGTATGGTAGACAGTGATATTTTCAGCTTCCCATCAATCATAGTCTTTTCCATGACCATTATTTTAGCCATGGTATTTAGTTAAATGGTTGTAGCACCCATCACCTGAGCAGAAAGCATCTAGTCATATCTGTATGGTATGCATCATTTGTACATCATAGGTGAATGCCAGATTTTTTGCTGCAAAAGCTTGATATTGTTGCTGACCTAAGTGACCTTAAGTGATTTTGAATTATGTGGGCATGTTGTGTTTTTCTGAGAGTTTGGGCCTAGCTATTAAGTCGGTGATGTTTGGATTGATTGTTGTTTTTATAGCCTGTCTGTTTGGAAGGACTCAATTTAATTACAGTTGATTCCAAACTTGATAGCTATCATTGTTAAAGTGATTTTGCCTCCATGTTATTTGCTATGTATCACAGTTTTCTAGTACTTGGCCTGAGAACCACAATGTGGCCTAGAATATTTTGTAGTGTGGCCTGTTCTATTGCCAAAGTTGACAGAGAGCTTTATTGATGTTGATATTTTGGTATGCAATAGTGGCTGTCAAAGGGCGGGAAAATGCAGTGGACCAGCTTTGAACCATTTGGCTGCTCAACGCAATGGCAACAGATCACCAGCTGAAGTGTTTGCATAAGGAATGAGGGACAAGATTTTGAAAACAGCAGCAGACTGCTTTAAGTAGGACACCTCCAGCAAAGGAACTTTAGAATGAAGTTTTTCCTTCTATTGTTTTAACAATATTCCTCACTCTTTTCCCTTTTTCTTTACCAGTTTTCCCCTTTTTCTTTCCTTCTCTTTTCTCTCCTTTTTCTTCTAGTCTTGCCCCCTCCTATTTCATTACAGCCAGAAAGCAGGAGCTTCTTCCAAAGCTACTTTTTAGCTTCATACATATTTTCCACCTCTGTGGCACCTTATCTCTGAAAATTTTCCTTATTGAACTGAGTTTGAAAGTAGCTGAATGTTACAATCAATGTTAGGCTACCTTAGTAATGGTCCTACAGAAAAAGTGGCTTGTTTGCTTCACAACATTGTATCTTGCCTTGGACCTTTATTGTTCCTACATTATTGAGCAAATGAGACATTTGGTTAGCTTATCAGACAGCTAGACCTTTTGTTGCCCTTGATTATCCTCTGGTTAATTTTGAAGCCAGATTGTCCAGTAGGCTGTTTTGTGTCATCAATTCTCCAGGTTAGATCTTTGTGGTGTCTGTTGCATGGTGTGAAGGACAGGTGTTCATAATTGAAAACAATTTGATTATCAAATGGAAGTGAACACTTTTTGAATAAAGCACTTTATTGAAAAGATACCTGAGTCTTTCCACAACTATTATATTTGCAAACAACCACTCTACTGCTGAGGAGCCTTTTGTTTGCTGTTACAAGTTGTATTCCTCAATTTTACTTCTGTAGTGCCACCCAGTTTGTGGCGCAACACTAGACTACACTTGAGGGAGTTGTCAATTGTGTTCTCCATTCTTCTTCTGTGGAAAGTGAGATATCCTGCCATTACTATTGATATTTGATGAAAGCAAACTCTTTGCACAAGTCCCTATGCTTGCTTGAAATCATTGCTTTGCTCTTAGTATTCGAGATCCAGAGGTTTTACAAGAAGAGGGCATAGCCCCCCACCCCCCCCCACCAACACATGTTAAAAGTCTTCAAAGTAGGACTACTGTAGATGAAATATCTTTTTTAAAAGCAAAATTCGTACATAAGAAACTGTTGCAAAATTTTTATTTAATGAGTTTGAGGTATAGCAGACAAGTCTTTACTTGACCTATCTTAGTTTCTTATAGAACTAGGGGACCACGTTCTTAGTTGCTTATAAAAACATGTATCAATTTACTATAAATTTCCTTCAACATCACTGCCTTGAACTGATTTGAAAATAATACCTGGATAGTTTCAGGATTCTTTCACATTTTGGTAATACACCTTTTTTATACGAATAAAATTTAAAGGAATGTTGAGGCTCAAAATCGCTGAAATTTTAAATTAATTTAGAAATAATGCAAGGCTCAAATTTCACCAAGACATGAGCAATTTTTTGTATCCTAGTTTTAATACTGCTTTCAGATGTACTTTTGCATTATTGATGTAAAATATAAACTCTTCCTTAATTTTATGATGCAGTAAAGCATCAACAAAGACTAGAATCTTAAATACCAAGAGTTACACTTTTGGTATTTAAGAATAATTCTAGGCTCATAGTTTGAAAAATTGAAGAATATTGAAACTCGGCAGAAAGTTATTATGAAAAAAGGGATTCTTATGAAAAAAGAGTGTAATGCAGACATCCTCGAAGTTGCTTTTAATACATCAACAAGAAGTTTGAAGGCAGATGAGAAACTGGGAGACTTTGCGATGGGCCCCTTTCAAGGAACGTTGTTGCTTTATTGGCCAGGTCGATAGAAGTGGTGTACGACAATATTTTCTTTCTCGTGTCATCAGATTTTCTCGGCCCAATTCTTGATGCCACAACACCCAAATATAAGGAGGTTAATTTTCAAACATCTGCCTGATTCATTCCTTTGGCTAGACCATGCTTCCCTTGACGTAATCAGCTAATACCAATTTAGCAGGAAAGTCAATATGGCAATCGTGCATGCCTCGATTGAGCAGGTGCTTTACACTAGAAGTCTTCAGCTTTCAAACCACTTTATTTGACTTGTTATTGTCATAGCGAATACGTCACTTACAATGTGTTTATTCACGTTAGGGATACGGCAATCTTCCTACTTCAAACTTGTCGAAAACACTAGCTCATTTTACGTATTTCACAGATCAATTCAGCTTGGTATCCAGAACTTTTATTGATTTTCGCATGAATAATTTATGTAATGCTAATGACAGTATATAACACTTGTCAGACATTTGTTCCAAACGAGCACGAAGAAGAGGAAACTGGACGTTGTATGTAGAGCGTTAATGGTTTTTCTTCTATTTTTACTTGCCTTGTTTTCTAAGTTCAAATTAGTAATAAATTGGAGTTAATTAGACATAGGGTTTTGAGTGTCAGTTACATGCACGTCATGGATTTCGTACTTGGACAAACAATTCATGCATGAAACAATTGAAAGGGAATGTTTTGCACGAAGTCATTGTATCCTAGGATTTACGGACTTAAATCGACTTCAGAAATCGTTTGAAAATACACGTAGAAATATTTGTAGTGAAATCTCTTATTGATTTCACATTTCATGGATGTCCTGGGTGTCATTGTGTTGGGATTTTGAGACTTTTTCATTGAAGAAGCCGTGCATGGCAATAAGTAGCTTTCTTTTACAGTATACAGATAGCAAGATTTATTTTGCAAAGCCATTTCGTAGTCGGAGTTCGCCTTAGTTAGGCAGAGACTGATCAATAAGCGTGCACACTGCACTGCATTTCTTCACCAGTCAGGTCACGTTAGGTCATGTGACCTTTGTGCTTTTGATTGTGTAGACTTGCGTGTTTTTACTGTTTCATGCTATAGAATTAGGTTGTCGTGAGCCTCCTAGACAATGCATTATGCGTATCGTGATAAGTTTTCTTCAGATTAGAGCTCAAACCCGATAGAATCAGTTGAAACGAATTGATAACAATGGTGCATTGTGTTCGGCACCGTGTTTGGTCTTTCAGTGGCTGATGAGACCTGACTGCGTATCCAACTGCACGCTGAATAAGCTTTTTGATGTAGAGGACGCTTTTGGTAATAAACGACCTAAAATATTGATAAGGTATCTCAACATAAAGCGTGGTCTCTGCTGGTATTTAAAGCATTTCTCTGTCGTATTGGACTTTGTGATAGCTCTGTGTAACCTCATCTGAATACGACATCACACAAACATAGGTTCCAAATTTTTGATTGGTTGAGAGCTCTGATCACCTCTAAATTCTCCTTACCATATTAGCCAATAGAAAGTCTGGAATTTGACAACCAACGTGCCTCACAGCTAGATTCAGGCCCATTTTAGCCATTTTTGCAACCCTCCAAGTAGAAAACATCGTATAAAGTGTGTTTTGAGATATAACCAATCAAAGATTTGGAACCTATACTCATCACACATGGAGTGTTATAAGAACCTGGCTCAAGACCTATCAATAAAAGCTTCTTAATGTTTGGTAAAAGTTTAGTTCATAAAGTTTCTTAACAGCTTCTTTGTTTAACAAACTGCGCCCCTTTGAAACATAAACAAAACGTGGACGTAGCAGACTAATAGTATTGTAACAAATAAACTGCGTCAGTGCGAGTTAAAGTTTAAAGCAATGCCATTTCCACGTCGTTTTTTGTTCAGTTTTTCGTTGAACCAGGTAACGGTTTCAATGTATAATTTGTCTTAATTTGTCCATGCAGTTCTAAAAGGTTCTTAAATTTTAGCGTATCTACTGCTAGGTTGCTTATAAGCTAGTTTCTGATACAAACCAGGTACTTAGCGCCTTTCCTAGAAGTTTAGTGAATGCTTTATTTACATTCTGCCGACAATATGGGCGCGGTTCTCATCTCTCCGTTACGTCACATCACATAGAGGATCATTAACTCGTGACGTTTTGCCTCTAACACTGGTGCCTTTGACCATTCCAATCTTTTTTAATTGTGTCCAGAGCCGCTAAAAGGGAGGCAGGGAGGCAAATTGTCCCAGGGCCTCAAGCTCCAAGAGGCTTCATAACACACATTGCTTAAAGGTCTGGGGGCCTCATAAAGGGAACCAGCAGTACTTTTCCAAATTTGATTTCTAGACTTTGAAAATTTTATCCCTCTTTTCCCCGGAGCCTCAGAATTCTTTCGGTGGCCCTGACAGATTATGGCAATAATTAGGGTCCGTATGGGCTTTGGAAAGTTTTTGGAAGTTATGGAAATTGAAAATGCCATGTTCCAGGACCTGGAAAAAGAGAGGATTTCTAAAATGAACATGAAAAAGTTTTGGATTTTTGTTTGGAGAAATTCTCAAAATATCCTAAAATGGTTGTAGCTTTTGTGTCGTATTAAACACCGTATGTGTTATGTTTGTCATTTTACTATTTGTAATACAAAACATGATCCTTCAAAAAATTTTTTAAAAGTATCTACATACTTCAAAATATTCTGGCTTATTTAATGAGGCCCCAGGACCTTGAAGCATTGGTTTTTGTGATGCCCAAGGGTCTTTCGACCCTGTGGCAATTTACTCCTTCTGGCCCCCTCTCGGCAGCCCAGCCCGCACCCACTACATCAGTGGTTATTTACCTTGTTGAAAGTATTCCACAAGTTCCATACACGCATTCATCGAACCCTTCTTAGTTGGAAAAATAAAGTGTGCTTTTTAATCTTCAAATTCAAAACGTATGGATATAACTATATACTGTAGTAGTGCACAAACTGGCCAAGCAGAGCATGGCGTCAAGAATCATACGAATGGGGTGAACCAAACCTCAGAAACTTACTCACCGAACCCCCTGGGCTGGATCGAACCCAGGTTAAGAGCCGCTGCACTTCAAGAATGGAGCTACTTGTAATTAAACCAGTTGTCTTTTAGGGGCGCTACGAATGGAGCAAATAGAAAGCATTTGCCCCTATTGTTTATAAACAGTGCCATTGATACTGTTTTTTCAGACTTAGCGAAGAGATTTTTATGACGTCACTCTATTATTACCACAATTTGGGGATGATTTCCGGCATCCTGTTTGCCCTCTACAATCTTTTTGTTGACTGCAACTGACGGCTGACGTAGGGGTATTTCTTTTTACGTCAATTTGTGTTGATATTCTTGACAGTCTAGACAAACATGTGTATTTTCCTGTTATAGAGGTTTTCTTGCTTTTACAAAAATAAACATTTTTTTATAGGATAGTATTTATAGGTGTATACGTATTTAAATTCAATTTATCTGTGCCCAAAATGTTATTTATGTTATACTGGCTGCCCTCTAACTGTTTAACTTTTGTTATTTACTAAGATTTATCATCATTTCAGGTGTACATGGAGCTTTTTCATTTAATAAGCTAGTTATACAACAACAAGAACAACATGACGCTTTTTCAATTTCCACTAATGTGCTTATGCAAAACATTGGACCTAAAAATCTTTGCTTAGAAATAGTTAAGAAAGTTTCAATACTGACCAGTTTCAGTTCTTATAAAAACGCGTATATGATCTTAATTTGAATATCTGTTAGTTAGCAACCTGAGGGAAAAAGCCCGACCCAGTTTTTCTCTATTTATTTTTAGAGCTTTTGATTTTTCATTTGGGAATGAATTTGACCCTAGAGTGCCGAGTAATCGGGGGTGGTAATAATAGGGTAAATGGAAAATTTATAGAAAATCATTAATAGAGAGTTGGAAGAGGGTGGAAAATGTGTGCAATTCGTTTTTACACTGTTCCTTGCACTTCTGTACGTGGTTTCTATTTGGTTGTGCACTGCAGTGAACTATTCTCAAGTGCCAAATAAACGGGGGATTGTCCCAATAAAAAGGGGGTCTGAAAAACTACCAGAATTATATAAACGGGGGGTCAAAATAAGCGGAGGGGGGTCGGAATTTAAGAAACGGCTAGAATAATTGTAAAGCGACGGACAGAGCAAAAACAGGTTGACGGAAAACTGAAATGTATACAGAAGTATGCTATTTTGACATGGAAATTAGGTGTAAATAATGCTAACAAAGAAATAAAATGAAATGAAGAGTTCGTAAAAAATTTAGTTCGTCTTTAAAGTTAATAAACGGGGGTTCTAATAAAGTCCGGAGGCTGGAAAAAAGTCGAAAAATTAATAAGTGGGGGGCGTTTATTACGAACCTGGGAGTAATCCTCTAAGAACTGATATCAGATTCTCTAAATATAATATTAAAGGAGTTGGAATAACCACGGAGGCGGGTTGGAAAAATTCCGGAAATTAATAATTAGGAGGGGACTAATATTCGGAACTCCAGAGTAACCGTCTTTTTCCTACTGTCTATTTGGTTCATTTCACATTTGAAAGCTCTTGAGCAACTTTTATATGCCCAACGATATAGGTACTGAACAACCTTCCATGTCCTAAGCCAGGATGTATTCTTTGCAAAACTCACGTCGGAGGTACGGCAGTTGCTCCTCAGTTTTACTCCAATATTCAAGATCTTAAAGTTGATGGAGTTACAAATTAATTGTGTTCTACTGAAAGTTTCAAAAAACAGCTATGTTAAAGGATGTGCGCGCCAAGATTTGCGTTTCATTAGGCCAGCCCCCGAAGGAGTATAATTTAGGGTAAATCCTTCCGCCTCGCCTACTGGAAAGCGAACTCCACTCCGGAGATCTTCAGGCATAAGTACATGAAATATACTGCGGATCGCAAGTAGTTCCTTCCATAGAGATTTTCAGGCTGGGCTCAGTTTTCGCTTGTTTTGCACATGTTTCCAGGGCTGCTGAGAGGGGGAAGGAGTGTAAATTGCCCCAGGGCCTCATGGGCCAAAGGGCCTCATAGCACCCAATGCTTCAAGGTCTGGGAGATTCATAAAGTAAGCTAGCTGTAATTTTGTAGAGCTAATATCTAGACTTGGAAAATTTTCTGCTCGAAGGGGGCCTTGTCTTTCTCTTTTGCTAAGGGCCTTTGAATTCTCTCGGCAGACCTGCATTGTTGTGTTCCCAGGTGTCGCTTTGTAATTTGATTGATACCTAACCTGTCTTGTACCTACGTTAGTTGATCTATCTTGTTTTTATTCTTTGCGTAGACTTTATGAAGTGATTTGCATCAACGGCCAGAATGACTAACGCGAATTCAGTAACTCTCAAGAAATCATTGCCAAACCAAAAGCCCAGGCGAAAGAGTGACCCTCGCAAAGTGAAACCTCGCACAAAGCAGAGGAATCCGCCCACCGAAACCACGTCGCAAACGAATTCCGTCAACCATAGCGGCGATGAAGTAGATATTGCTGTTCGGCTCTTCGTTTCGCTCATTAAAAAGCAACCGCAGGTACATCAAGCTATCGTTTGGGAGAACTTCTCAAATCGACTGTCCGAAGAGTTACGACTAAAGTTTGAAGGTTTGTACTACAATACCTTTACGAAGCAAATCTTTGAAGAGGTATTGCTCTACGACCTAAGGTGCTCCGATAAACTACAACTACCAAAGGAAAACAACTGGCCTTGGAATTGACACAGTTAGATTTTTTGGGGGAAAGTATGGGAGACACTACCACCAGAACAGAAAAAATCATACTCCCTTAAAATTGTCAAAAGGCTTATAGATACCTGCAGCTGCAGATTATGCAAAGTTTTTTATCTCAATTTAGGTTTTTTATCGTAAGATTACATTGTAATTTAATTCTATTTCATTTTAATTATATCATCGTAACAGTAATTATGTATATATATATATGTATGTATGTATGTATATATATATATATATATATATATATATATATATATATATATATATATATATATATATATATATATATATATATATATATATATATATATATATATATATATATATATATCATTATCGTCATCATCAGCATCATCATCATCATCATCAGCATCATTATCATCATCATCATCATCAATTTATTTAAAATGGCTTTTGTCAATTTAGCTAAAGAAGAAGCTAAGTAAAGTCAACTAATGCAAAAAGGAACTGGCCACCTTACCTCACATGCCGATCGCTAAAAATAAGTGTCCTCTTTACGGGCACTCCCCTACGTACGAAAGCATAGGGGATACCTTTACCTTTATCTTTAATGTAAACATAGAAAAAGAAAAATTTTTCATTGCAATTAATTATTAGATAGAAAAAAAATCTAGAAAACCTAAATCTGTAGTAAAAACTTTGCACAATCTGCAGTTGCAATGAATTCCATCCTACTGTTTTATTCTCCTTTTAAATTCTTGCAAATTGTCACTGTCTTTCAATCTATTGGGCAGCGAGGATCGTAAGGAGCAGCCTCTAAACTGAATATTTTCTGTGCCGTATATTATTCGGCAGCGGCAAATGATTTGGATTTCGTGGACCATGATAGCTATTTCTTTCTGCAAAAATGTCCTTCATAAAAGTTACATTTAGGTTGTTCTTTGTCTTGAAATTTTCAATCATATACAACTGCCAATTGCGTTGATTTGAGGTGTAATGACTGTTCCTGTATGTTATTTGTTGATACTTTTTGGCACTTTTTGTACTGCCACAAAATAGCAGGAACATTTGTTTTTTCTCTATGTTTTGTTAGTAATACAACATCGCACACAATCACTAAAATGCTACAATACATCTCTAGAATGCTGCAATGGGAAATAGTTATTATAGTATTTACTCAGTATTATAAGATTATTCCTTTCGAGCAACCTTGGCCTAGCGGTAATGCACTCGGCTCAGACCAACATAGTCCTGGGTTCGAGGCCCACCGCAGGCCATTGGCGAGGCCAGGAAGGGCATCCGGTACTAAATGCTGGTGCCAGAACTAAAGTCTTCTCAGAGGCAACCTCCAAGCCCCAGGGAATTGGGGGAAACGGAGGTAAAAGTACCCTAAGATTATTCCTTTCAAACTTCATGCCTTTTTTCGGTCGAGTATCAGAATTTTCTTTAAGATTTTCTTAGCAAACACTTTGGTTCCATTATTTTACACAAGCATTAGAGGGCGAAGAGGCTTCATATAGACGTATAATATTGATAAATCTCTATACTAGCATAAGATAGATTTTTGAAGGGTAATTCATTTCATGCACAGGTAATTCGAGTTTTAAATGCGTGTGACCTTGTGGCGCTTTTTACATCTCAAGAATCCAGTATTGAACTTTCTTAACTGTTTGAGCTGTCGAGTAATAATTCCATTTAGGCCACTTTCTTGCAAAATTGTTTCGCTTGCAAACTTTGTTGTACATTCAGCATTACGACAATGCTTGTTTATTGTATGGCATCACCATTTTTACTTTCAACGTATGCCCCAAAATCGATTTTTCATGTATTTTTAGGTCATTGGTACCCGGATAAACCGGAAAAGGGAAGCGGTTATCGATGCATACGTGTTAATGGTAGCACACCGGACACCCTTGTTCTGCGGGTTGCTGAATACTGCGGTATAACATCGATCCGGTCTGACCTTCCGGCGGAGCTAACGCTCTGGATTGATCCGGGTGAGGTAAGTTATAGAATTGGCGAAGATGGATCTATTTGCAGATATTACCATCTTGAAAGTGATCAGCCTCAATCGGAGGTGAAAAAGATTCTGACCAGGCCCAGATCAGGATCGGTTGACTCACACTAAGCTTTGTATAACCTGGACATAGACGACTTGGTTAGTTTGTGGGGCTAGTTTGTAAATCGTTTTAGAGCTTATCCACGTGGTACATGCATCCATTGATGATTTAGAATTGGTGGATGATTTGGTTTTATCTTTCATTGAATCTATTGCAAATTTAATTATGATTTGAATTATTGATTGCCAATGTTTATTACTCAATGGCCTTTTCCCGAATAAAGAAATTATTGTTGGGTAGTACCGTAATTTCCGGGAGATAACCCACGGTTAAAGCACAGATTTTTACTTTTTCAAGGTTGGATTCGTGTTATACGATGGTGCGGGCTATTTGTTGAAATAATTTTTCCAGAAGGATGACCCCTTGCAAAGAACTTGTTACTGGATCTTCCCTTATATCTTTATCGAAAGGTATTCCCGGATGTGTCTGCAGAAGGATTCTTACTAGTTGATGTCAAAGTTCTTGGAAATTTCACCTTAAGTGAGTCACTTCTCCCAGTCCTCCATCCAAGCCTTTTTGAATGTGCCGGTTATTAGTATCCCTTGATATTATATGCAGTTTATACGGCTGTGCGGTTTACCTGACGAAATTTACAAACTATAAACGTCATTATTAGGCTCTGCGGGTTATCTGCCTTGTGGGTTAAGTCCCGGAAAATGCGGTATAACTACGTCTCAAATCCCACTTTTGGCTGCAAATGCTTAAGTTCCCACTTTGTGACGCTCGTACAATTTAATGCTCCAAAATAGAAAATTGAAAGTTAAGGGTAGCTTGTAGTATTGATACAAGCTCATTGTCGCAGTCTTGTTTTATCAGCTAGGTTTCATATTTTAAAAGCACTTATCAGAGTATGATCTCTGTTATCCAAACTTTACCTTAGCCCATAAGACCAAGAAATCTATTAAATATAAGCACATTTCTGATTCTGCGCAAGCCTCCAATTCTCTTTAAGGCCATTGAGTCTCTGTCCAGTCCTCTTTGTATCCTCTTTGTAGCCATTTCAAGCTTAGAATTACAGTTAGCCTTTATGTCTGCTTGCGCGGTAGTCTTACTGTCTGCGTGTGCGTTTGTCTTTATGTCTGCGTGTGCATTATTTTATCAAAAACTGCACAGGGATATGTTTTAGAACTTGCGTCGTTTTAATCAGGCTACACTTTTTAGGTTTGTTTCATGCAGTTTTGGTGTTGCTTTCTGTACATGAAGGAAGTGTTGATTTTGAGATAGTAGTATATGGTGCCTATCTTCTTTGATGAGTTTGCTGTCATGTGAAATAGCTGGATTTATTGAAAAGTAGGAGTTAGTCTAACGCTTCATCCCTATGTTTGCGCTTGTAGTAATGGTCCGATACATTTTTTGTTCAGTATTGGACAAGATTTGGGATTTTTTACACGTTTGTATTTGAAATTGTGCCGGTATACCGTACCGCGGTAAGGTGAAAATAACTTGAACATGAGCACTTTAGTAGGGAACAAAAGGTAATCCAGTACGGTGTATGTAAAGTCGAAAACAGAAGACCGTGGTTTGTCGTAGTTCGAACTTCTTCACTAATCACAGAAGCGATTTAGCTCCATTAGCATGTTTGCTCGAGGTCTCCCGCGCAATGTACCACTTTTACTTTCCGATCTTTCTGAATATTTGACCTCCCTCCCAATAAAAGAACCTCAGTGATTTCATCTGACAGCAATCTCCACATGTTGGACCGCTTTATTGCCAGAAATGTTCCGTTTTGGGGACTCATTCATCGTGTATAATGTACATACAATCATAAAAGTCACAATGCAATATATTTCAATATTCCAAATATCATAATTGTATTTCACTCATGAGGTGTTGCCCCTTGCTGGTACTAGCTTCATTTTTGTGCCGTCTCGTTTCCATTCTGATGCGTAGAACGGCTATGTCTTATAAGAACGATATGACTTCGCATCACGTATTCCAAAGCTCCTTGTTTCAGCCATTGTCATTAGAACCCTGCACTGATTGGTCCATTGGCAATGTACTAGCCAATCAATGTATAGTGGAAATGTTTTCCAGCCATATTAGGGCGTATGCACTTCCAAATGGAAACTGTGGATATAAAGTATGAAGCACATCTCATGAAGCTTTATGTATATACATATAATGAATGAATTGTGAAAATCTGGCAATTAGAGGCATTATAGCGTTTATTGTAGCTTATAGTATTGTAGCTATATGAAGAAGGATATTGCCAAAATACCTGACTAGCAAGCTATCATAGCGATTTTGAAGCTTCCAAGCTAATGTTCTTTGAGTAGGCTGTTTTGCAAAATCCATGCATCGTTTTGTTATTCTCCTATGAAGATTTTTGCTTATATCATGGAGGGGTAACTAGTTCCTCTTTTATACTGTGTATTGTCAAATGCAGGAGTTTACTGTGTACTGCACCATTGCTGTAACGATTAAACGGTCTTGGTATCATTTTGTTGGCGTCTTCCCGTGGCATTTGCTATGTTCCTCATCTGTAGCCTATATTTTTGTATATTCAAAATTACATGTCCAAAAAGAATTGTTGTCATCAAATTTTAGAAGGTCCTTTGCCACAGTATTCAGTTGATTCTACCTCCATTAACATGGCCTTTTTGAGTATCTTTTAGTTGGAAATCTTGCTAGAATTGTCACGGAATATCGTAGTAATTGGCGAAACCTCATTAGGCTATATACATGATTGATGCAGTAAATGTGTTATTATCTCAGGTATTGCAATCTTACAACGCAGCTGTTCAGTGTTTCTTATTAATAACTAGTATAGGAAAATGTAGGGGAGGACTTGTTCCATAGAACTCTGACTAATTGAATATAATCGGGTGGTGCAATATTGTGTGGATGCTAAATAGGCTTTATTATTTAAAATGTGAAAAAGCATGGCAGGAACATTTTGATGGAAATCGCCCTTGCTTAGGGGCCATTGACATATTACTTGACACTAACTTCAGCACTTTGACACACCCACCCACCCACCCCTATCACACTTTGTCACAAGAATCAAAAAGCCCTCCCTCCCTCCCACCCCCCTTGCATGATGTAATATTTAAATGGCTCGTTCCCCTCCCGCCCAGTTTTCCAAGGATTTTTTGGCATTATCCTTTTGATTAATTTATGCAATGTTATCCAAGATTATCGTGCTAGATATGTTATACAGATATGTAGAATATGCGAGGCTAGCCCTTGATGTTGTGAAATAGCGAATGTATTTGAGAAAGATGCATAGGACTGAGATATTTGCCGCGGTTTTGTTTTCAGAAGTAGGACGGTGACTTCTTAGAATTGTCTGAGTTGTTTGAAGTGTGTACTTCTTGCAACAGCGCGTTTTATTGAGCACGCTTCGTGCTCCATGAATGAAAATCGAAAAAGCACTTGATATAGCTGTTTTGAATTGTATAGCCTAAGCGATCACCGTATAGTGTAATCAAAAATTAAGTCTCAGATTGCCTATGTATGCCTAAAGAACATCGACCATTATCAGCGATAGATAGAACTCTTTCATGGTACAGGTTGGTGAGGTTCGTTTCCTAATGCATTCGCTATTATTTGAAGTTTTGTTCTTTTGCATATACTATTTTGGCATGACTGCAAACAGATATTTCGCTTCATTTTCTTATCTTAAACTTCTTTTCTTGTTCATCATTACATCAGAATTCGGAGCAAGTTCAGTCTAGCTAGTATAGAGCCAGAGATGAACTTAAAAGATTTTTTTACACTTCAATCAAAACATTACAACAACTAACACAATTACAAAACAACACATTGGAGAGAATGAAATTTATTACTACGCCAACGCTTACTGACCGGTTTACGACAGTGCTATGGCTTCAATTCCCTGCATGACGTAAATGATAATTCGATTTTTTTATAGAGATTATGAAGGGTGTTGGGCTTTACTTTTTTCAGATGTCTGGATACTGAAGTCACACCCAGTTTTCACTCATATTATTGTTCTATCTTAAACTTTTACTTTTTGATGTAGAAACCTATAGCCTTTGCCATTAAGAATCAATCTTATTTCTACCAAAAATTGTCAATATTTATAAGTTTACCGAATAGCTTGAAGATGTTAAGTGTCGCACCCCTACACCTCCTCTCCTTGTTAATCGGTTGATTTAGAGAACTGCAGTTAATTTGGTACACAAATTTGGGGTCCCGGAAATGATAAGCAGACTTTGCTCTAAGTTTCTCAGGCCAGTTATTGAAAATACTTGGAAAAAAACTTGTTTAGGTGGGTGTTAACCTTGAAAAGGCATTTTTACATTTTAGGCTATATTTGCAGATGTACATAAGTTGCAGAGCTCAAACTTTCAGTAAAGATCACTCATTTGACAAGAATTGTTTTTTCATGTCTAAACTTGGGCGAGGCATCACTGTTACCATGGAAACCAATATTTTGTGTTGTGATTGTCACATATTGTCGCTGCTAGTGACTTCACATTTGCAGGCTAAATTACAATGATATTGTGCTATGCAATGAATGAACAATTTATTAATATCATTTGTCTAAAATATTTTCATATCAAAAAACAGATTTTTTTGAGTAACAATCCCCAGATTTTAAAATATCAAAAAATGATTTCACTCACTGCATGGAGCATCTCANAAACTACATATTTTCAAAAAATTTCAATATTATAGCATAATCACAAGTCTGGTAATCTTTGCCACAAGAAAGGGAGTAATGAAAAATAAGATTTTGAGAAAATTGCTTTTAAAGTTTGCAAGTGTAAAACATTACTTTCTATTTTGAGAGAGATGGGAGGTTTGGACATACCATATCAAATCACTTGTACCTGCTTAATCTAATATTAAAAAAACAATACATTTGCATGCTAATGGCAAAAAAACAATTTTTTGGCTTATTGTTGCCCTGGATATCAAAGCTTTACTTTTGTATGTGCGGCCCAATCCCTAAAGTTTCTAGAAGTCCTGTTCTTTCAGCTTTCAATCTTCTTTCTACTCAAGAGTAGATGTCAATTAATCCAAAGCCTCCAGTAATGTAATGGTTTTGGCTAGCTCCAAGCTGTTTGTGGCAATCTTTGTATTTCTTGGATTCTTTGATTGCAGCATTTCNCAAAGTCCATTTGCATCTCTTCTGTTGAAACCATGTAGATACTCATGATTTGTTGGCTGTTTCTTTGGCAAGGTGGTCAAGCACTGTAATAACAGTCTTTTCCCGCCCAAAATCATTTGTTAATTTAAAAATTTCTCCAAACTGGCAATCCCAAGTGAAATTGATGGAGTGACAGCTTGTCAATTCTATTTCATAGTCATATCCTTCAACGTGCAATTGATGCAAGCTTCTCATTGGTTTGAAAATTAGCCCTATTGTTGCAATTTGAACAAATAAATACCAAATGCTCACCAGTTTTATTGATTTTGAAGTTTGATTCTATCTCTGCATTCTCTACAAAGAGTTGACTTTTCCAGTCTATCTGAACAGATGGTACCATACTACTTTGGTGGAAATCCAAATTTCTGTTGTCTGATGCTGCACTACAGGCCTACTGGATGTACAAAAGAGTGAATATACCACAGTTTTAAAAGGAGGATTGTCAGCTGATGTTTTCGTATTGTTGTTGTCAATTAATTTAGCATCTATTTGTTTGGAGTTGTACATTTTAATTTTGTCAAACCATCGCAAATGTTAGGCCTACTTCTTTAAAAGGTTCGAAAGGATCTCTTACATCACTTTGTTTTCTATTTCTAAACAAGCTTTTCTCTTCCTTCTTACGTATAGATCTGAACAAATATGGTTGCTAAGGCAATTTTTTGTCACCTAGTCTCACTATAGTCCTATTTATAGCTTTTATGGTAGAGATTCCTGATAACTAAAGGTAAGAACAGATTCTGTGATAATTGTTGGTACTCTTTCACAAAAAATGTTTTTTGAAAATTTCAAAAAGATCATGAATTTTCAAGGTTAAAATCCACTTTATGTATGGACTTGAGCAGTGACGTAACCTCAATATACTTTTGGGGTATGCCAGGGGTTTGGCCTTTTTTTAACATTTTGTCTGCGACCTTCCTTTTTTATTTAGTAACAGCGGCTGATCAAGTAGTCCTGGGTCCAGTAAGTTGCCCTGCAAATATACAATGTGCTGCCGTTCTTGCGCTGCAAAATGGCAAATTTTTAAGGTTGGGGGGTGACTCACATCCATACCCCTTTATAAGTTTCGTCCCTGGACTTGAGTAGTCCTCATGAAAGTAAATAGAACTCAGTCCTAGCCATCCCTGAAGGAGGAATAGCTGTGATTTATCATGAAACTAGAAGGTAATTTTTACTGAAAACATTTTCGATTCAGTCTGAAATTTTGGACAAAAAGAAGCAACTGTAATGCCATCTAAGTCATTTTCAGCATTATCAAGGGCGAAAATGCAAATTTTTCAAAGGGGCTGTGCGTTCATGGGACCGAGTTTTTAGCACGATGGACCAATTCTGCGAAGCAGTTGTCAGAGCCGCTTACGCACCACTCTTACATTTCGTGCAAAAGTTATTTTTGTCATAGGTACATATTTTTCACTCAAAGCGTCAAAAAGCAGTAATATTATTTCAATTTAAGACCATTTTAGAACTACAAGAGAGGAGCCAAGGAAATTTAGACAAATAGTTCATTGAAATCGTTTCCTGGTTCAACGTAAAGCTGAACCAAAGCAATGTGACATGTGAATTTCTGAGTAAAAATGATTGACCCGAGCACCAAATCTTGTGGAACCACCTGGTATGAATGACTAAGCTAACTTAGCTTCAAAAAGTAAAAGTGGTAAGCAGGTCTTTTACTTTGACAGCTTTTCTAGCGACTTTGATACCACCTGGCTATCTGCTAATAGTTCATCTCTCATTAGTTATTTGGAGAGCTTCTGTTTTCAACATGTTACTGACGAGCCTACAGGCAGCAATGCGTGCTTCTCTACTGTTAACACCCTTCCCCGACATTAACTACTTTGCTGCTTTCCAGATTTTAATTTGAAAACTTTCCAGATTTAATTTGGCAGTTTTCTGGATTTAATTTGAAATATTCATCTGGAAATTTTGCTACCTTCACTGAAAAAATTCAAAAAGCAGAATTTGAACTAAATGTTAGTAGGGAGCAGAGAACGCATGTCAGTGAATTGAAGTAATACACACTTTTTCATAAGAAACTAGTTTGCAAGCAACCTAGTACTAGATAGCTGTTATATAATGCCCGCTGCGCGTGCATATCTGCAAATTAGCCTTGGAAAGACAAGAAGTACCCCCACTTGCATGCATGAA
>OLMO02000278.1:5040967-5051668 GCA_900291935.2 Cassiopea xamachana | reverse complement strand
ATTGTGCTGTGCAGATCATTACGCATTGATATGATAAATATACTGAATGTTGTGATCCTCATCTCATCATAACGATAGACATAAAAACCAGTTGTCCATAGAATCAAACCATTACATATGAGTCCCAACTTGGTGCACTTTGGGTCAATTAACTAAACCTTATAACTTCAGTCCATTCACTTGAATGTAAATAATGGCTCCATGAAATTGTCATACAAAAACCATTCAGTATTACATCACATCATAAAAACCTTGCAACAATAATTGAGAAGTGCTGACTAAGACATAAATGACAAAAATATACAGTTTCAAATATAACTCTGCAAGACAATACAATATCAACTGTTCTTTCCATTATGTTTTGCAGTATAGACCAATGAGTAATGATTCTAAAATGGAATGCTTTACTGTTCATTCAAATAACAGTCAGTAGCATTGGAGAAATTAAACTGTCCTTCCAGCATCCACATCCCTAACTGTCCTACTGTGCTGTGCAGATCAGTATGCATTGATATGAGAGTACAATTCTGTTGTGATCTTTATCTCATTATAACAATAGACACAAAAACCAGTTGTTGGCTATGAAAATATCCTGCTCTGCCATCCTATTCAAAAATAAATAACAGGTTCAACATTGTCTGTAGTATCAAACCATTACATATATATGAGTCCCAACTTGGTGCACTTTGGGTCAATTAACTAAGCCCTGTAACATTGATCCCTTCACTTGAGTGTAAACAATGGCACCATGGAAGTTTCATAGACAATCCATTCAATACTACATCACATAGTAAACACCTGGACTCGTGCCACAACATTCACTCCTAATTACACCCTGGGATATCACTTGACTGTAATTAATGGCTTCATGGAATTGTCAGTCACAATCTAATCATTATTACAGCACATAATAAATGCATAAATATAGACAATTAGTTTATGAAGCTATAATTGAAAACTAATTCATGATATGGATACACACCAACAACCTGTTCATCAAGTTAATCCAAATAAATCCAGCCTTAGTCACTACCTAACAAATAATTGCTACATGGAGTTATCATTGACAACCCATTCATTATTTGGGCAGACAGCAACACAATGCCTGTTTCCAAATGTTTTCTCACCAATACAGAAAATCTGAGAAAAAGTTCTTCAATTTGAGGGCAAAAAATTTGTTTAATCAAAAATACTGCTATACTGAAAACTTTGATATTGCCCCCCCCCAAATCTCACGGGTCAGAAGCATTTAATGACAAACCTCACTTGGCCCTTACCCCATAAATTATATATATATATGACTTTAAATATTTAAAATAAGCTTTGTGCACTATAAAATGGCCAGTGAAATAATAATCACCACAACACATTGCTTCCTAGCCCCATCAAATAACATCTAGTACCAAAGATCTTAAACAGGAAATGTGTCCAAGAATGTACATTGCCATGTGCGGAAAATAGGATACAAAGCATGTGCTGTGCAGATCAGTATGCATTGGAATAAGAATACAATTCTGTTGTGATCTTTATTTCATTATAATAATACACACAAAACCAGTTGTTAGCTATGAACATATCTTGCTCTGCCATCCGGTTCAAAAATAAATAACAGGTTCAACATTGTCTGTAGTATCAAACCATTACATATATATGAGTCCCAACTTGGTGCACTTTGGGTCAACTAACTAAACCTTATAACATCGATCCCTTCACTTGAGTGCAAATAATGGCTCCATGGAATTTTCATAGACAATCCAGTCAATAGTACATCACATAGTAAACACCTGGACTTGTGAAGCAACATTCACTCCTAATTACATCTTGGAATATCAGTCTATTCAATTGACTGTAATATATGGATACACAAAAACAATCTCTGCACAAAGTTAATCCCAATAAATTAGACCTTAGAATAATATGTGTGTAAAACATTACCATTACATCAACACCTTAGAGGTTACCTTTACACATTGGAGGCATTAGTTACAACAAATAAAAGTGCTCTGTAATGTCTAATAATTGCCCTCCATGCTAGAGCTAAAAATATTGCATGAACATCCTATCACCTGTATATGCAAACCCTGAACAAATTTCCTCTCAAAGAGAAATAGCAACAATAGAAAATCCATAGATTATTAAAGATTACAGGATCATAATGCACATCATATTTACTGAAAGTAGCATTCTGTAATATACAGTATCAACAAGGATGTCTCCCCCTCCACTCTTCCAAGCAGTCCATTATACCAATTAGATAGAAAAAATACACTTTTGGTAGAATCACTTTTGTGCTTCTGATAAGTCATGAAATCATTGCATTCATAATGCCTTACCCTAAAGCCAAATCCTTGTAATGATGCACCTAAAATAGCTCCAACTCCTTAATCATAAAGCTTGCCATTTAACCTAAAATCACATAGTGGTGGTCTACGACATAACAGTCATTACCACACAACTAATGGTCATGGACCACATTCCTAATGCCTACATAACTATGGAGGATTCCATAGCACACTAAAGTGACAATATGACTGATGACAAAACACAAACACAATTAAATCACTATTCATGGAATGTCTATAATTCACATCCCATTCAGCAATGAACTAAATACCAAAACTTTGCAAACAAATTTGCCCCACAACAAATCAAATCCTAGAGATTCAGCTCAAACACTTTAACATACAGAATTGGCTTATACAGTTATAATTGGAAAGTCATTTAGTATATGGACACACCCCTAGAATTACTAATAGTAAGTTCATGAAATGGTAGCCCCAAATAAAGAGTGTTTTTACAAGAAAAAAATATTTACCACCCCCCTCCCCTCATGGAACCCCATGCCCCCCAACTTCCATTCATAAAATCACAACTCAATAAATCCATTCCATGGCAGTAGATTTCGGGTACGTGAAGTCTGGCTTTAAAGGACAAAGGTCGCCAAGAACAAAAGGAGAGGATATCAGATTTACCATTGCAATGATCGAAAACAGCAACAGGGCTGACAAAATGCAAAGTTGAATGCAAAAAGAGTGTTTCCTGTTCCTTGGAAAATAAAATACAGCAAGGAACATCACACGAACAATGCAAACCTGCTCAAAACTGCACAGTTAGTAGGTCTGCTTCGGGCAGCAAATATGGCGTCTAATTCAAATCCTACGAATATTCAAAGTGCTCTACATCGGCACGGACACAATAGATGGGAAAATTAATGAAACCTACACTGCTCAAAAGCAAAGATAGAACTCAAAATATCTTATTTTACCTATTTATTGACTATCTACTATGAAAAACCGTGCGTCAGGGGCGCCCAACCTTAACGGCAAGGAAGGAAGGCAACACACGCTAAATCGAAGCTCAATCCTATAACCTAACTTACCCTTACCAGAGAAAGAGCCAACAGGAGAATCAATCTGCACGTCTCTCTATCGCCATATCAAACACAGAATGAAGCTCCACCTGTATCGCATGTCCTCTACTCCATTAACAAGAAATGAAAATGGCATACTGCTAAAGTATGTCTTTCTAATCCACTCACAACAAACGAACGCAAATCTCGTTCTCAACAATAGGGCAAGGTAAATGTCATACTGGTTAAGGAGAAAACCGTCGTCCCCTCTCCCTCCCAAACGCGCCCCAAAATCACAAAATCCTTTCCAGGATGCACATCTACGGCACACAAGGAACCCCGGGGCAAATTTTGGGGCGAATAGGACAAACGGTGCGGGGCGAGTAGCGGATGAGAGATCCCGCGATTTTACCTCATTTGCATAATGGGATACACGTTTTTCTTTTTATAAGAAAATCACTATTTTGCCTGAGCCTCAATTTTCTTAACTTTTCCCGAAATTGAGCCTCAGATTTTCTTAAATTTTTCTTAACTTTTGCTGAAATAAACTGGCTAAAATGGGTTACACTTTCGTTAATACTATTGTATACTTGAATTTGAATTCCATCTTTAACATTTTGAATACAATAACGACGAAATTACCGATTTTTGGCCTATAAAAACACTTAATTTTGGAATTTGAGCCTCGTGATTTTCTTACGATTTTCTTAAGATTTTGTCGATTTGAGCTTCATTTTCTTATAAACTTTTTTCTTATAAAAAAAAAACGTGTATTAGTATATAGTGACTCCCTAAAATTTAGGAATAGAACTGCAAGCAAGAGGTAAGAAACTTTGAAAAGATAACACATTGAAGCCATTACCTCGTTCAAAATAAAGCTGAACCGACATGACTTCGCTTTAGAACTTACCTCCGCTGACATTCACGTTTTATTTACGTTTTCACTGCAAGTTAGCTCGTAAAATTAAGAGACTTTAAAGAAGCTTCTAGAATAGAATGTGGCCGAAAGTTAAGAAGATTTTTGTACCAGATCTAGAGCTAGGTATCTTATAGAAAAAAGCGTGTAAGCTTATCAAATGGCTATTAGATTGGCCATAGCCAATTCAAGAATCTTGAGATTAGGGCTGTCCAAATCAAAGATTTTATCTGCTCGAACATTCGGTCAAGAATTTACCGAATATTCGGCTGTTCGCTGAATATGGGCATGGCTAGAGGATGAAGGGGGCACAGATACATAGAGTCAAAATTGTTATGATAGTATATACAACAATATCTATCGACAAAAATTAATTACCACAAGTCCTGGAGGAAGGCTGCTTGATGCATACTAACGTATTGATAGACATTTTCTAGTCTTCCCTTCGTTGTGTTTGTTTCAATCTGCTATGTTTAGTCAGCTTCCTTTAGAACTGAAGGGGCAGTTAAGTATAACGACAGTGGGGGCTCATAAGTTTAGGAGGGGAGTGGGAAGGCGGGCTGCTGCTCCCTTTAGTTGGGCAGAAATCTGCTAAATTGGGGCAATTTTCCTGAAAAAACTATACGAAATTCGGGCAAATTTTCTGACCGCGCTCCAAATCGCCTTACTCAGTCAAGCAGAATTTTTACAGCCCCCTAAATGTGAACCCCTCCTACGCCTATCGGGGGCTGAAATGCCGATCTGTACAATATTTCTCTTTTCAAATGTATTGGGTAGCAAAAAGTGGGGGGGGGGGCTCCGAAGCCTTCCAGCTCTCCCAGTTGTGTCGTGTTTGAGAATACACCACACTTCTTCACTTCACTGACATCACTGGTGGTATTGAGAAAGGAAAAATTCTTGCATGTTGGCAAGTATATAAGGAGCTGTGTTTCTATGACATTTTACCTGCCTCCCCCGTTTATCGCGACCCCCGGCTATTTAGCTTCAAACTTTTTTCCAACCCCCAACTATTTTCTTCGTTGTCTATATACATTTTCGAAAGTCGGTAATCCAAATGAGACCATGTTTGACGTCACAACATGCCTATTTTTAGCACACGTTCATTGTTGATAAGCTTTGGCTGGATTTGAAAACACATAATGAAAATATGGAAAAATGAAAGTTTATCTAGTTCCATTATTTAACTTTAAGTTTAGCCTGGTTCTATCAGTAACGAACCAATTCACAAACTCATTACTTTCATTACTTTCCATATCCAATTTTCAAACTATTTAATGACTATAGTTGTAAACACAGGTCTACTTTATAATCTTCCTTCAACGGTCAAACTCATAACAATTCTTCAAAAACCACAGAGTTAGTCATCTTAATTTATCTGTTTTTGACCTTTGCTACAAAATCCTGAATTACCAAACCAAGACATTCGAGTCAATTTCCTGGCTTGGCTGGGGGTTGGAAAAATTACAATATGCTAATATGCGGGGGTGGAATAAACTGGGGGCTGGAAAATGACCAAAAACATTATAGGAAAGGAAATGATTTCTTGTCAGAAGTCTACATATTACCTACTATGAGATCTTACTTTTCAAAAGTTAATAGCCGGGGGGTTGGTATGAGAATGTTCTGGGCTGAAAATTAGCGGGGATGGGACGTCAATTAGGCACCAAAGAGTACACGTTTTGTACCTATCGCAACTCTCAAAATCGAGCAATATGTGCAGTCAATGTGCAGTCAACATATTATCAAAAATAGTTCGGCTGATTTATGAATTACGGACAATGTGATAATGATGCAGTCGTCATGTATCGTGAGATGCGGGGGAGGATCATTGACGTATTGATCACATGATAGCATGCCCCTTTGTCTAGTAGAAGAAGCAGTCGACGAAGTGTCGTACAAATGGCGGCAGGTAGTTGGATTCAAATATTGACACACTAAATAAACACAGTATTCCTACATTGTTAGCATGACTTTAGCAAGTTAAGATCGGATAATAACTGTTCCTCTCAGGATTGGCCTACTTCTCTACGATATTTTATTGTATTTGGCGAAGTACTTTACGTTTTTTTACCTGATTGTCAAGTTTGTTTGGGCGTTCAGTTGCGGACAGGCAATACAATACAAGCAGAAAGTGTGACGTATTTGCTGCTTTATCATCAGAGAGAGCGGCATAGTTCTCTCATTATTATGCACTTTGGAATTCCTTGTTACTAACACCCCGGATGGAGNGATATAGAGGAGCGTAATTTGAGTAACGTTATACTGTATTTCATTGTTTCAAGTTGTGATCTTCGTCTGGCCTAGCCCAGTAGGAAAAGGAAACACCTTGTGAAGTCAGTCAGACATATCAGTCTCAAAGATCATCGTTGTCTGTGCGATGTGACTATTGTTTGTGGATTGAGCAGCCAATATATTTAGGAAGGATGGATAATGGTGAAGTATCTGAGACACATCTGTGTGAAAGCGAACTATTTAAAATAAAACTCTCGTTTTCTTCCCTTTCAAATCGTGTTATTGTTTGCCCGGTTGTTGCAACTCTGTACTCGTGGAAGCCCACCGACATTGAGACGTGGACGTATGTTAAAACTGGGATTCCTGTACTTGTTATTGTTCATGATGTGCAAAATAAGAGCAAAAACACGCAAATGGAACTTTGTATGGTTGACAGAAGTAACCGGTTTGCGAATTGGCGAGAAAATATTACTGAGGCGTCAGAATATAAAGTTGCCCAGCGGAATTTTCATACGATGAAATTGAGTAACCCAAAAGAGGAAGGTGAAATGGTAGGTTTAAAATTCCCAAGCGAAGAAATTGCTGCTGTGTTTTACAAAGACGTGCAGTGCAATATACCTGATGAATCTGAACTTGAAATGAACCAAAGCCCAAAGCATGGAGATAAGAAAAGAAGTGTTAAAAGTAAAGATAGGTTGTCAAAAAGACTATCAAAGGATGATATTTCATCACCGTGCATGTTCACTCATGTTACAAGCGTTAATAATAGCACTTTAGCGGAGGAACGAGGAAAGAAAAATGCTGGAGCAGGTGAAAATGGCCGGCAAACTTTTGGCTTTATAAAGAGGATGAGCCTTAGTACGCGTAAAAGGTAGTTAACGTAATTATGTAAAATATAGGCTTTGATGACCTTCCCAAGTTTACTGTATAATTTTTAAGAGGAGTGCCATTGGTTTGATTTTGTACAAAATATGGCAAAGGCCCAGAAGTGATTTAGATAAGGAAGGCAGTAACTAAATTGGCTGTGCTAATTCTCAAAACAAAAACAAATCAGCGAGTTTGTGGCGATAAACATCATGTTGTGACGCATTCCATATTTTCACCATGGCGACATCAGAAGGGCCTAAATCGGTGACATAAGTGTAGGGCAATATCGTGTATACCTTAATAGTTTTAACTATATCTACAAGGATGAAGGGGATTTTGGGAGTGCTGTAAAATATCAAAAGTTGCCCTGCAACTTTGGATCTTAGTAGATCCACAAATGTTTATGATTTTTATCCTTCATTTTCATTTTTAGTCCTTCAGTTATATTTTTACTATCATTTTATTGTACACATTCTGATTTCCTTTTTATGCACACATATTCATTTCATAGTTCATTGTTTCTTAATATAGTTCAAGGTGTTTATATGTTAATATAGTGCTCTAGTTATGACTTCCGAGAAATCAATTGAAACGTCCCATCTTTGATGCTCCTTGCTAGTAGAACTTTAATGTTATGTGAGTTCATTATGCAGATTGCAAATTTTTTTATTTGCAGCTAGCATAACAGATTGATAAAATTAGAAATAGTAGCAGTTTTATTGACATGCTCGATATTAGAATCCAGAGTGTTATTATGATAGCATAGGTTGTTATTTCTTTGTGAGATTAAGTCAGATTTTTGATGTTAATAATTACATTGTTGGCCTGTAAGGCAGTTAATTTTGTAAATAGCTTCAGTGAATCTGCTCATCTAGTTTGCAGTTACTAGGGTGACACCAGGAACTTCTTGTTGGGGGGGGGCTGTCAAGTCAGACAGAGGGACTGAAATGGCTAGAAGGGTACCAATACTACTACTGTAACTTTGAAGCAAGAGTTCAAAACATTCTAAGGGGAGAGTTAACAATGACAAGGGGGCTATAGCCCCCTCTAGTCCTTCCCTGGTGCCATCCCTGTGTATCTTCAAAGAAAATGAAACCTGTTTAGTTGTTTTCAAAGTAAAATTTATTGAGCAATATTTTTGCATATGCTTATGGAAGAAGGGAAAATACAGTTAGGTATTGCTTTCATATTTTGCACGTTGATGTTTAGCTGTTATGTTTCATTTTCTAAACAAAATGCTTATTATTATTATGTTTTGTTTGTATAAGGGGTTTCATTTTGTTTTTCAATGCAGCTATAGGCCCTTAACATAATACTTGTTCTCACAATAGGCTGAAGTAGTGAATATAGAACTAGTAATGGTTTTCCTGATAGGGGAATGTTGTTAAAAGCCTTGTATTTTTTGGAGCTATGTATCATTTCATGTACTATATCCTAAAGGGTTGAAACCTTTAAAACTTCCTTATTTCTTATTAATTCCTTATGGAGAGGATTTTCAGTGGCTGATTTATTTAAGAATTTATTTGCTTTATTTGAAGGACACATGCAAAAAATGCTCCTTAGAAACTATGTTTTAGTCCTAAAAAAGTCCCTGAATTTTATCTTCTCACCATAGCACAAGCCCTGTCCCCACCAATTGGTAGTAAGGTGTTGTGTCAAAAAGTGTAAGCTACAGCTAGGTTTTCAACATTTTACCTTCATCAAGCACATGCAAGATCCAATTTGCTTTGCTTTTTCAATATTCCTCAGTTATCTAATATCTTTATCTTACTGTCTTATATTGAAACAGCCTGTGTGGCCTAAACTATCAAGGATATTACTATTGCTAATTATTTTGAATTCTTCTGCTTTGAAAGCAGTTTTGGAATTCTACCAACCTACTCGGTTTCTTGAAAACCACAGTCATATTTTGACCTACTTATTGGGTTGTATAGAGTATTGAACCTCTCTGGACCGTGTACACCACATAAAGNGGATGTTTTGTATGATTATGCTATAGAAGCTAAGAATAACTCACGTGCCTGTATGATGCAATGAAAAACTTCGTACGGCTCTATGCTGCCTTAATTGTTCGCATTTTTGTTGTGAAGCCAGTTGCCATTTTTAGTTTGTTAAATTCACAGATCAAACTCCCAACTGCATGTGCGAAATGTTAGCCTGTGGAAGGCTGCACAAGGCCTTGACTACACAACTTTGGCCATATCTCAGGCAATCTTCCCTATTCCCTTTGAAGCTCAAGATACTTCACTACGGAATTTCCCTTCCTACGCATTTAATGAGTCACTGCCAACTCTAACAGTTCCCTACCAGTAACGTCACAGTCGTTAGGGCATTTGATATTTTTGTTTCATAGGTTTTATTCACTTAAGACTGTTGCCAGTGATTGCAGCTTTTCGTAGTTTTCAAATGCTTGACGTCGATAGGCAGGGGTGCCGGAACAAGGGGGTGATGGGGCGCTTGCCCCTCCTGCCCTGGTGGAAGTAGGGCAACAGGGGCGAGAATGCGCTTTTTGTCCAATGGTTTTTTCGATAAAGTTAGATCAATGAACATTTTAAAGTTCATTTCTGCCATCGAAGTATCATCAAACGTTCGAATTTGTCGACGTTTATTTTGCAGTGTTTATTTGACTTTGAGTGCGTTGAAATTTAGCATTGTTACATGAACTTTATAAAAATTTCTTATAATGTTTTTACCTTTTCCTACATCAGTGCAGCGAATTTTCTAGAAAACACCTTTGTGGTTGAAGCCAAACAAATCCAGCAAACTATTGTTATTGGTTGCGGTCAGTGAAAGGCGTTGTCAATTAAAGGGCGTGGCATGGTGCCCCGCAGGAGAAAGCTGTCCCCTTGTTCTGACGTGTTTCCGGCATGCCTGCTGATATAGTTTTATGTTGTATTATATGTTATGATTGTAAGCCTACTCACATTTTCCTACCATATTCTCAACCTCCTCATTCTTATTATCATATATCATTTGTCATCTTTATGCCACCCACAATAAACATACTACATGAATCATTCACCATCTTACATCAACCTCACTTTCACATTAAGACATTCATTCTTGTGTATTGGATGCTCTCGATAATAGGCCGTTTTTATGACATCCACATTTCTCAATAGAAGTTTGATTTATCGACTCAATCTGCTGATATCGAAGTATTACATGGTGTCAGGTGTGTTTCACTTCATATTAGTTAAGTTTCAACGTAATTTACTTGAATTTCTATTATGGAACGTCTCAAACCCCCAGGACCTTTGTCTTTCGAGGGCAACGTGGCGCAAACATGGAAAACATGGCGCAAGGCCTTCGATTTTTACCTTGTGGCCACCGAATC